>QANX01005263.1:0-23039 GCA_003254975.1 Ochetophila trinervis | reverse complement strand
CCGGTGCATTAGTGCTGGTATGATCGCACCAAACATGGAAGTGATGGAGAATCATATAAGGCGGAAGGTAGTAGAAGGAAATTCCGGCACGGGGAGTCATGGCTCATGCAGAGCGCACAGAAAATCAAAAGTTAAAGGAGCAAAAAAAAAAAAAAAAAGGTGCAACACGAGGACTTCCCAGGAGGTCACCCATCCTAGTACTACTCTCGCCCAAGCACGCTTAACTTCGGAGTTCTGATGGGATCCGGTGCATTAGTGCTGGTATGATCGCACCCAACGTGGAAGTGCTGAAAAATCATATAAGGCGGTAGGTAGTAGAAGGAAATTCCGGCCCGGGGAGTCATGGCTCATGTAGAGCGCACAGAAAATGAGAAGTTAAAGTGTCATGGCTCATGCAGAGCGCACAAAAAATCAGAAGTTAAAGGTGCAAAAAAAAAAACAAAGGGGTGCAACACGAGGACTTCCCAGGAGGTCACCCATCCTAGTACTACTCTCGCCCAAGCACGCTTAACTTCGGAGTTCTGATGGGATCCGGTGCATTAGTGCTGGTATGATCGCACCCAACATGGAAGTGCTGGAGAATCATATAAGGCGGAAAGTAGTAGAAGGAAATTCCGGCACGGGGAGTCATGGCTCATGCAGAGCGCACAGAAAATGAGAAGTTAAAGGTGCAAAAAAAAAAGAAGGGGTGCAACACGAGGACTTCCCAGGAGGTCACCCTTCCTAGTACTACTCTCGCCCAAGCACGCTTAACTTCAGTGTTCTGATGTGATCCGGAGCATTAGTGCTGGTATGATCGCACCTATCCTAGTACTACTCTCGTCCAAGCACGCTTAACTTCGGAGTTGTGATGGGATCCGGTGCATTAGTGCTGGTATGATCGCACCCAACATGGAAGTGCTGGAGAATCATATAAGGCGGACGGTAGTAGAAGGAAATTCCGGCACGGGGAGTCATGGCTCATGCAGAGCGCACAGAAAATCAGAAGTTAAAGGAGCAAAAAAAAAAAAGAAAGGGCGCAACACGAGGACTTCCCAGGAGGTCACCCATCCTAGTACTACTCTCGCCCAAGCACGCTTAACTTCGGAGTTCTGATGGGATCCGGTGCATTAGTGCTGGTATGATCGCACCCAACGTGGAAGTGCTGAAAAATCATATAAGGCGGAAGGTAGTAGAAGGAAATTCCGGCACGGGGAGTCATGGCTCATGGAGAGCGCATAGAAAATGAGAAGTTAAAGGAGCAAAAAAAAAAGAAGGGGTGCAACACGAGGACTTCCCAGGAGGTCACCCATCCAATTACTACTCTCGCCCAAGCATGCTTAACTTCGGAGTTCTGATGGGATTCGGTGCATTAGTGCTGGTATGAACGCAACCAACATGGAAGTGCTGAAGAAATATATAACGCGGACGGTAGTAGAAGGGAATTCCGGCACGGGGAGTCATGGCTCATGCAGATCGCACAGAAAATCAGAAGTTAAANCAAAAAAAAAAGAAGGGGGTGCAACACGAGGACTTCCCAGGAGGTCACCCATCCTAGTACTACTTTCGCCCAAGCACGCTTAACTTTGGAGTTCTGATTGGATCTGAAGCATTAGTGCTGGTATGATCGCACCCTACATGGAAGTGCTGAAGAATCATATAAGGCGGACGGTAGTAGATATCCTAGTACTACTCTCGCCCAAGCATGCTTAACTTCGAAGTTTTGATGGGATCCGGTGCATTAGTGCTGGTAAGATCGCACCCAACATGGAAGTGCTGAAGAATCATATAACGCGGAGGGTAGTAGAAGGGAATTCCGGCACGGGGAGTCATGGCTCATGCAGATCGCACAGAAAATCAGAAGTTAAAGGAGCCAAAAAAAGAAGAAGGGGTGCAACACGAGGACTTCCCAGGAGGTCACCCATCCTAGTACTACTCTTGCCCAAGCACGCTTAACTTCGGAGTTCTGATGGGATCCGGTGCATTAGTGCTGGTATGATCGCACCCAACAAGGAAGTGCTGGAGAATCATATAAGGCGGAAGGTAGTAGAAGGAAATTCTGGCACGAGGAGTCATGGCTCATGCAGAGCGCACAGAAAATCAGTCATTAGTGCTGGTATGATCGCACCCAACATGGAAGAGCTGAATTATGATATACGGCGAACGGTAGTAGAAGGGAATTCCGGCACGGGGGGTCATGGCTCATGCAGAGCGCACAGAAAATCAGAAGTTAAAGGAGCAAAAAAAAAAAAAAAAGGGGTGCAACACGAGGACTTCCCAGGAGGTCACCCATCCTAGTACTACTCTCGCCCAAGCACGCTTAACTTCGGAGTTCTGATGGGATCCGGTGCATTAGTGCTGGTATGATCGCACCCAACATGGAAGTGCTGAAGAATCATATAAGGCGGACGGTAGTAGAAGGAAATTCCGGCACGGGGAGTCATGGCTCATGCAGAGCGCACAGAAAATGAGAAGTTAAAGGAGCAAAAAAAAAAGAAGAGGGTGCAACACGAGGACTTCCCAGGAGGTCACCCATCCTAGTACTACTCTCGCCCAAGCACGCTTAACTTCGGAGTTCTGATGTTATCCGGTGCATTAGTGCTGGTATGATCGCACCCAACATGGAAGTGCTGAAGAATCATATAACGCGGACGGTAGTAGAAGGGAATTCCGGCACGGGGAGTCATGGCTCATGCAGAGCGCACAGAAAATCAGAAGTTAAAGGAGCAAAAAAAAAAAAAGGGGTGCAACACGAGGACTTCCCAGGAGGTCACCCATCCTAGTACTACTCTCGCCGAAGCACGCTTAGCTTCGGAGTTCTGATGGGATCCGGTGCATTAGTGCTGGTATGATCGCACCCAACATGGAAGTGCTGAAGAATCATATAAGGCGGACGGTAGTAGAAGGGAATTCCGGAACGGGGAGTCATGGCTCATGCAGAGAGCACAGAAAATCAGAAGTTAAAGGAGCAAAAAAAAAAGAAGGGGTGGAACACGAGGACTTTCCCAGGAGGTCACCCATCCTAGTACTACTTTCGCCCAAGCACGCTGAACTTAGGAGTTCTGATGGGATCCAGTGCATTAGTGCTGGAATGATCGCACCCAACATGGAAGTGCTGAATTATGATATACGGCGAACGGTAATAGAAGGGAATTCCGGCACGGGGGGTCATGGCTCATGCAGAGTAAAGGAGCAAAAAAAAAGATGGGGTGCAACACGAGGACTTCCCAGGAGGTCACCCATCCTAGTAATACTCTCGCCAAAGCACGCTTAACTTCGGAGTTCTGATGGGATCCGGTGCATTAGAGCTGGTATGATCGCACCCAACATGGAAGTGCTGGTGAATCATATAAGGCGGAAGGTAGTAGAAGGAAATTCTGGTACGGGGAGTCATGGCTCATGCAGAGCGCACAGAAAATCAGAAGTTAAAGGAGCAAAAAAAAAAAAAAAAGGGTGCAACATGAGGACTTCCCGGGAGGTCACCCATCCTAGTACTACTCTCGCCCAAGCACGCTTAACTTCGGAGTTCTGATGGGATCCGTTGCATTAGTGCTGGTATGATCGCACCCAAGGTGGAAGTGCTGAAAAATCATATAAGGCGGAAGGTAGTAGAAGTTATATATATATATATATAGATATATTTTGCTAAATATATTACGTATTCATATAATACATAAATTCATATGACTAAAACAGAGTAAAAACTACATGGATTAGTTTTCCAAAACCCATAAATGCTATTGACCAAGTCAATCAAAGTGTCTAAGGCATTTCTTCTGTTCAGCATTTTAAAGTTGTTATCACTTAAATTCTTAACTCAACTTTCTTTGTACGATACTTTATTGAATACATATTGTTGGATTTTTATCAACTGATGTATACACCAATATCTAGTAAAAAAAATATCAGTATGAGAAGCTTAAGATAAAAACCAGCAAACTTAGACCACAGAAAAATTCACAGGAGCAATGAATAAAAGACATGAAATAATGTGGTTCAGCTGTAAAATCAACAGCTTACATCCACGGGAAAATAAGGGAGTTAAATTCCATTCAATAACTAGAATACAGATTAAAGCTTACACACAGCTTAATCATTGCATCCTACAGAAGATATTTCAGAATTTCTTCTCTAAGCTTCAATCCAAGATTTCTAGTGAATACTGTTAGAAATGGTATTTTTAGAAAGTAAGATAATGGCTAAGTGGCAAAGAATGAATTTGTTAGTGTAGCACCTGCTAGTGCAGAGAAGCTTAACTAGCATTTTGTTTTAGTTTTCATGTAGTAGTTCCTTGTTGAAATGTAACATAATGTTCCCCTTTACTGCTATATAATTTAGGCAAGAATTAGGAGAGATTTTGTTGAAAAAAGCTGCAAACAATTAAATGAGTAAGGCTGTGTTCGGTTAGGTAAGGCAGCACATGCATGCTGCTATTGTTTTCCTTTTTTGCTGTATATGTATTTAAAAAAACCAAATTATGAAATGTATATAAGTTTATTTGCTCTCTCGGTTATCTTGTTTTTACTCTTTGGTTTCTCTGGTTTTGAGCTGAAGTTTTTTGCAAATTTCTTTTCTCTTCCTTAGTTTGAAACACAGCTTAGTTTCTAACAAATACTAAGCTCTATTCTCTTTCAGAATGCATATTCCTCAAACTCTTACCCTACTCTAATGGAGGAGGTCTTTTCAATTGTTAAATAAGCATGTGACACATAAACTGTTAGAGATGACACTTTTGCTATTTTGGAAGCAAAGCTGGAAAGTTGAGAAGGATGCTGATCTAGTGTGCAAACCAGACCAGCAAAAGGACCAGTTAGCTTAGTTATGTTTTTGGCTTTATTTCAGTCCAAATACCATGGTTACTTGCGTGTGTTTAGCTTAAGTTTTACTGCATTCAGCAGTCAATTTGTAAGCCAAAATCATGGCACCTTAGGTAGCAAAATCTCTCATTTATTGAAGCATGACTTTGCTGCAAAATTTGACAGATTAGGTAGAATCAACTGTTCAAGTTAGTGTTGTATATATATGTTTGTCAGATCAATGAAAGTGTGGTTTTTTCTGGTTTTATTAAAAAAAATTTGCATTTTTCATCTGTTTTCTGGTTTACCTACAAATATTTATTCTCCATCTCCTCAAGAAAGCTCCTAGTTTTTCTAACATAGACAACTAACCATTTGATTCGAGCACTTCAACATATTTCCTGCACAGTTAGAGCTCTTCATTGCTGTGGACTTAGTAATGGTATTAATACAGCAATATTGCTGTTTCAAGCATGAGTTGAATACAGTGTCTGAAATTTTTTTTCCAAAAAACATGAAAATCATACTAATGTTAGTTTTTCTTGTTTGAACTAGAACCAATACTATGGAGTTTCAATTCTTCAACTAAGGCACTCAAATCAGTATAAGAAGATCCACCTTCCTTGACTGCCTCATTTGCCAATACCCCAAGTGCCTTGGCTCTGCTTCTCATTTCCTCTACTTCCTCACCTTCCATAATCCGACCCACAGCCTTAGCTATGGCTTCCCTCTCCACAAAATCCCCCATAAACATAATCCATCGCTGATTACCGACATCCAATCCGATTCCAAGTATTTGAGTAATCAGCTTCTCCTTGTAAAACTGCTCGGCCGAGACTAGCCATGTGACCATCGGCAACCCTGCACAAATGCCTTCCAGAGTTGAGTTCCAACCACAATGGCTTACAAATCCTCCCACCGCTTCATGTTGAAGGATCAGCATTTGGGGTGCCCAACCTCTTATGATCAGTCCCTTTCCTTCCATTCTCTTCTCAAATTCTTCAGGCAACCACTCTTCTTCTTTCCTTTCTTCAATCTTTTCTTTCTTTACAACCCAAATGAATTGCTTCCCCGAAGCCTCGAGACCCATCGCAATCTCCATTAGCTGAGCATCGTCAAAGTTTGCCACACTTCCAAAGCATACATAAACAACCGAATTGGATTTCTTCGAATCAAGCCACTTCAAGCACTCGTGTTCATCAATGGAGGATTCTTGTCCTCTCTGTGCCTTCTCTTCTTTGCCTTGGCTGCATAGAAAAGTTGGGCCGATATGCCAAGCTTTCATTCCAAAGAAGTTTCTGTAATGATCAACATAAGCAGGTTCAAGTTCATAGTAGCTATTGAATATCATACCATAGCTAGTAAGCTCTGATTCTTCGGCTTTTTTAGCGAAAGCATAATCTGATCTGATACCTCCTTCAGGTAATCTGGAAGTTTCTGTCTAGCCATTTCAATCTTGTCTGGTAAATTAGGAATGACAACAAGTTCAGAATCGGATGAGACCTTCTTATGAGGTTATTTCCGGAACAAACTTGTCAAAGCACACAGAGCAAAAAAACTTATTCCTTCGAATCCAAGCCTGGGAATCCCAAATTTTGCTGCAGTTTGAGTAGTCCATGGGAAGAAAACATCAGAAACAAGGCAAGTGGGACGGTGTTCCAAAAGGAGCTGTTCAAGTGGTTGTTCGAGCATGGTGGTGGCAAAGGCAAACTTTTGCATCATCTCTTTTGTTGTTAGAGAATTTGTGTTCTCACATCCTTCAGGCAATCAAACCTCCTTGCTGGGAAATTCAATAAGAATAACTCCAATCTCCAAACCCAATTGACTGCTTCTTTCAATTGATTTGATGATGTCGTTTGCGTTTGCAGGAGTGAATATTATAGTTGCGCTGCAACCTCGAGAAGCAAATAGCTTGGCCATTTCTATGCTGGGAATCATATGGCCATGGGCCATAAATGGGAAGAAGAATATGTGAAGTTGGCTATCCATATTGTTAGAAGTGATACATCATTTAGAGATTAAAACGACTGCGTTTTTATTAGTTCAAAATGCACAGCTTTGTGTTGGTCCATATATATTGTTGTCTACCCGTGTAAAATAATATTAGANCCATATCCATTTTGTTTATTTGGAAAGATCATGCTGGAAATAATGTAATATAAAGAGGAATTGTTTTATTAGGAGACTAGCCACGTATTGAACAAACTGACAGTTCAAAATTATTGAGGATTGATTGGGCCTCTGCTTTGACTAGAATCTTTTTCCTGGACTTTGATCAAAGCTTCCCTTTCGATACATGTATTTTTTTCCCACACCTATCCTTGATCGCTTTAATATGCGATTTTAGCTTCTAAGGAATTTTTTTTCTCCTTTTTTTTATATTGAAGGTGGGCATGTAGTCGGAGTCATTTATCATTTTCCAACAAAATCATTTCTATAGAAGTTGAGATTAATATTAAAGGTACCTAAAATTTCTCTGCATATGTAACATTCAAAAAGCACCAAAAATAAATAAATACATAAATAAGAGAGAGAAAATTTTCATGCCTAATCCTTTGTGAAATTTTTTAGCCTAAAGAGGTTTCATAACAGTGGTCAATATTCCTCTAGAATTTTAATCACTTGGCCTGTAAGACAGACCAGTTGAAAAGTCTCCACGATTTATCAACTAAAAGAAAAGTCTCCACCAAGAAAGACGACAAGTTTTGGTATAAGAACATTCAGCTGATCAGAAATAGATAGAGAAACCACCTACTTCAATTTCCCTTATTATAATGAGACCTGATTTGATTAAATTTGTTGATACAATATTGATATTTATACACTTAAATTTATTCTACTATCCTGCTAGTAGTTGATCTATACTTGATTCTCTTATGTTAATATTAATCGCTACTATTGGAATTATGGTTTTAATTTGTTATGATTTTAGTATCCGATAGAGAATTGCAGAAAAGATAAAACAAAGAACACAACCCGATTTACAAGGTTCACCGAAAATAACTTCCGCTATATCCTTGGCTCCAGTGAGGAGCTTAAGCTATATTCCATTATCACTAAAGAAAAGTATACAAGCTTTACACAACAGAGAACTAACTCTCACAACCACAATCCCATTTACACCCAGTATTCCCACACAGATTCACTCAGATTACAAAGAAAACCCCACACAAAAAAGAAATAAACGAGAGAGAAAACCACAAAGCAAAACCCTAAAACAAGCGACACAAGTTACATCAACAGTGATAACATAACAATATATATCATTGCAGATATGAAGCTTCCACGTGGCACCATCACAGAGAGTCTAAGATCAGATCAGCTTCAAGTCATGTAACCCTTGATGGAACGGCAGTGTTTCTTCAACAACTTAAATACAGTTAACACATAACAGGCCTTTTAACAAATGGGCCTAAGTGATTTAAAGATTAATATTACATATCTCCACATAATCCTTAAACACTTAAGCTAATAAAAGAAATATAGCATAAAGTCAACACACACCTTCTCGGCAATTTTAATTTGTCAAAACAAATTAATCTGCTCCAATACGGAGCAGAGACTTGCAAGTATTAAACTTGCCCACATATAGAACTTTAGTACCAAAATCAGAAGGATTATATTCAGTAGGTATCTTCTCTAATTTAAACACATCATTAGAAACAAGATCACGAATAAAATGGTATTTAACTTGAATGTGTTTTGACGTTTCATGAAAAACAAGGTTTTTGCAAAGATGAATTGCACTTTGACTATTAGAATATAAAACAACATCTTTTTCTAAAACTTTTAATTCACACAAAAGTCCTTTAAGCCATACATCCTCCTTTCCAGCTTCAGTTGCTGCAATACATTCAGCTTCTGTAGTAGACAAAGCAACTACAGATTGTAAATGAGACTTCCAATTTATACAATTACCACATAGAGTGAAAACATAAGAAGATATTGATTTTCTATTATCTCTGTCACCAGCATAGTTAGAGTCCATAGAACCTAACAATTCAACATCTTTTTGACCACCTTTATAAACTAAACCCTCATTTTCAGTAAATTTCATATATCGAAGAAGACATTTCATTGCTTCCCAATGTGGTCTACCGGGATTAGCCATAAATCTACTGAGAACACTAATTGAATAAGCTAGGTCTGGTCTTGTACAAATCATAGTGTACATTACAGAACCTACAACATTTGAATAAGGTACAGAGATCATATCTAACTTTCCTGCTTCAGTGGTAGGACATTGATCACTAGATAGTTTTAAATGAGCTCCCAGAGGAATTAAAACAGATTTAGAAGTTCCCATAGAAAGCTTAGAAACAACTTTATTAACATAAGAAGTTTGAGATAATTTTATTAAAAATTTACTTCTATTTCTAGTATTATTGATACCCCAAAATTTTTCTAGCAGAACCTAAATCTTTCATGTCAAACTCAAATTAAGTAAATCTTTAATCCTCTGTATTTCAGTATAACTAGGACCAGTTAACAGCATGTCATCAACATATAATAATAAGCAATTACATTTATTAGTTCCTAAACCTTTTAAGTATAAACAGCTATCATATTGACTCCAAGAAAAACCAATTTTCAAAACAAAAGAATCAAAACGTTTATACCACTGTCTAGAAGACTGTTTAAGCCCATGCAAAGACTTCTTTAACAAGCAAACTAGCTCATTACTCCCTTTAGTTACCTAGAAACCCTCGGGCTGTCTCATATATATGACTTCTTCTAAGTCATCATGTAAAAAGGCAGTTTTAACATCTAACTGCTCAAGTTCCAAATTAAAGTGAGTAACTAAAGATAAAACAACCCTAATGGTCGTATATTTAACAACAGGTGAAAAAATTTCATTATAATCTATTCCCTCAACCTGTGTAAATCCCTTTGCTACTAATCTAGCTTTATACGTAATAGATTCTGAACTGGTCATACCTTCCTTGACCTTAAAGACCCACTTACACTCAACTATTCTTTTATTAGAAGGTTTTGCAACTAATTTTAGGTCTGGTTATGATGTAAAGATTTCATTTCTTCTACCATTACTGCCTTCCACTCTTTTGCTTGTTTAGACTTAATGGCTTCAGTATAAGTTTTTGGCTCACAGTCAACTAAATCAGAAAAAGAAACTAAGGCATCAGAATGCATTCAGCTAAAGCAAACTTTTTATTAGGTTTGATTTGTCTTTTACTACTATCCCTAGTTAACATGTAATCATTTGAAACTAAGACTCCTTCACTAGATTTAGTTGACTGGTTTATTTCAATATTAGAGTCTTCACTGGACACATCAGTCCTAGTTGGTTCTTCTACACATCCTAAGGTTTCTTTTTGTTTTTCAACTAACAAAGGTTTTGTGCCTCTTGAATCTTGAATCTACCCCAAAAGTTAAAAATAACCCCCTAGAATCAGAAGATGTTTCTATCCTAGAGTCTGTCTTGTTTTCAGTTTTACAAGGCATGGATTTTTCATCAAACACTACATCTCTACTAATAGTGACCTTAAAACCTTGACTCTCTTTTACCCAAAGTCTATAACCTTTGACACCTAGGGGATAACCTAAAAATACACATTTAACACTCCTAGGTTCTAACTTACCCTCAGATCGATGTGCATATGCTGCACATCCAAAAATGCTTAACCTACTATAGTCTGGTTTTTTATTAGATCAAACTTGTTTAGGTATTTTCAGATCAACAGCAGAAAAATGACTCAAGTTAATCAAATAAGCAGCAGTCATCACAGCCTCACCCCAAAACAAATTTGGTAAACCAGAAGAAATAAGCATGCATCTCACTTTATCAAGAATAGTTCTATTCATTCTTTCAGTTATCCCATTCTGTTGTGGTGTGTGTTTAACAGTTTTGTGTCTAATTAAACCACAACAGTTACAGAAAGAATCAAATTCAGAATTAAAAAATTCCAAACCATTATCAGTTCTCAGAATTTTTACAGTTTTATTTACTTGATTTTCAACCAACAATTTTCATTCCTTAAACTTCATAAAAACTTCATCTTTTGATCTCAACAAATAGATCCACAGTTTTCTAGAAAAATCATCTATTATAGATAAAAAATATTTATTTCTAGTTTGAGTATGGACCATAGCAGGACCCTATAAATCAGCATGAACATAGTTTAAAACAGATTTAGACTTATATGTGCTCGTGCTAAAACCGTGTCTGTGTTGTTTTCCTAAAATGCACACTTCACAGAAGATAAGTTTACTGATTTTATCCTTACCAAGGTATTCATGTTTATGCAGATGATTTAAACTATTTTCATTTATATGTCCTAGTCTAGCATGCCATAGACTTGTAGAATCATTTAAAGAAACAGCAGAAGCATTCATAGTACCAACAAAGGTTTTACCACACAGAACATACATTCCATTCTGCTTAGTTCCTTTCATAATAAGTAAAGAACCTTTAGAAATTTTAATGATGCCATTGAAGTCTTACAAGTTAATCCGGATTCATCAAGGATGCCAATTAAAATTAAATTTCTCTTAAGACTAGGAACATGTCTGACTTTTGTTAGCACTTTAAGAGAACCATCATGCAGTTTAAGTTGAACAGAACCAATTCCAATAAAATCACAAGCAAGGTTATTTCCTAACGGAACTTGACCTCCATTTATTTTAGTATAAGAAATAAAAGACTCTTTATCTGGGCACATATGGAAAGAACAACCAGAATCTAAATTCCATTCACTTTCAGTTAGAACAATAGAAACCATTAACAAAAGAGGTGAAGTCATATCAGATGTTACTAAAGACAGATCTCTAGTTTCTTGACCATTATTGTTTATTCCTTTATCTCTATCATCCTTTTTCTTTTTAAAACAGTTTTTAATGTAGTGACCTATTTTTCTGCAGTAGTAACATTTTCTATTATTCAATGTTGATTTAGTCTGACTATTTCCTCTAGACTTATTTATGTTTTTATTAAAATTGTTGTTGCCTTTATAAAAAGAGCCTCTAGTCATATTTCTGCCCCTTATGCTTAATCCTTCACTTCTAGAATTAGTTTTCAGTTCTAGTTCTTTGGATTTTAGAGCATTAACAATTACATCAATAGTTAAAGTGTCTCTACCATACTTAATAGCATTCTTTACTTCTCTATACATTTTAGGTAAAGAATTAAGCAAGATAACAGCAATGTTTTCCTCAGAAAAAGTGACTTTACAACTAGCCAGATCAAGAATTATACGATTGAACACATCAATATTTGCATTTAGATCATTAGAGGTATCCATTTTAAATCCAAAAAATTGTTCTAATAGAAAAATCCTATCAGGCAAAGATTTTTCAGAATACAATTTATGAAGCAAGTTTCACAATTCAGAAGCAGTTTTGACACCATAAACTTTTCTTAGTATATTTGTCAGATAGATGTAAAATTATAGTACTCATAGCATTTTCATCAGTCTCAGTTTTCAAAAACAAGTTTTCAAGATTCTCCAAGGCCCTAGAAAAAACTAGAAGATAAACTTAAGTTGACTCCACCACATAGACAGTTTAAACATCATGATTTTTCTAAGGCGGAAAATCAAAAAATTTCTCCACAAGGTTAAAACAGAAAAATCTACAATCTCCAAGGACAGAGATCCTAGGTTCTCTACCAGATTCAGAACAAACACACAAAAGAAAAACAAATAGGAAAAACAAAGTACTAGAGACAAAGCCTAGAACAAAGATTAAAGAATATAGTTCAGAAAGATTATACCGGATTGATGATCTTTAGATAATAATCATCAAAAAACCTTTAAACACAAAGTCTGTGTCGAGCATCACATCACCAGGTACCAATCTTTGGATTGCAGGTCCAGGAATTTCAGATTTGAAATCTAAATTCATTTACCAAGATCAGATGACAACGAACCGTCACCGACTCCAAAGAATCACACCTCCTCAGGAACAGATCCTCAAAGCAAGAAGTGCTCTGATACCAAATGTTATGATTTTAGTATTCGATTGAGAATTGCAGAAAAGATAAAACAAAGAACACAACCCGATTTACATGGTTCACCGAAAATAACTTCGGCTACATCCTTGGCTCGAGTGAGAAGCTTATGCTATATTCCATTATCACTAAAGAAAAGTATACAACCTTTACACAACAGAGAACTAACTCTCACAACCACAATCCCATTTACACCCAGTATTCCCACACAGATTCACTCAGATCACAAAGGAAACCTCACACAGAAAAGAAAGAAACGAGAGAGAAAACCACAAAGCAAAACCCTAAAACAAGTCGACATAAGTTACATCAACAGTGATAACATAACAATATATATCATTGCATATATGAAGCTTCCACGTGGCACCATCATAGAGAGCCTAAGATCATATCAGCTTCAAGTCATGTAACCCTTGATGGAACGGTAGTGTTTCTTCAACAGCTTAAAAACAGTTAACACATAACATGTTTTTTAACAAATGGGCCTAAGCGATTTAAGGATTAATATTACATAATTTATAGTGATAATTATATTTTCTAACAAACAAATAAAGAAAATGAAGTTGGCAGCGCCATAACTGCTATTAGAAGGAGACCCTAACCCTAACAAAGGAAATGAATAAAGAAAGTGAAGGCTATTTGATAATTTTTTTTAATANACAAAGGAAATGAATAAAGAAAGTGAAGGCTATTTGATAATTTTTTTTTAATAAGACTTCATAGAATTAATTTATAATTATACAAAGAAGTTCTCAAATTTTTGTTCACCTTATATTTATTCACTTCCTTTGGGTTCAAGGAACGGCTTCATTTATTGTTTGACCATTGACCGAAACAAAAATTATAAATAAATAAATAAATAAAAAACTATCAAGAAGTTAAGCAAACTTGAGACAAAATAGGATTGGTTTAACATTTAATTAAATTGCTCTCTCTCTCTCTCTCTCTCGCCTCAGATATTTTCATTTCGGAGAAGTAGTATATCATAGCCTACTAAACAATTAAACGACCGAAGTATGCAAAAGTCAATATATCTTATTCTTAAGTCTGATTATCAAGATATTTTGTAGACATACAGTACATTTTCAATTGTAAGTGTCTGAATTGAAAATATTGCCACAATGAAAATTTGAATTGGGAATCTTTACTTAGAAAACAGAGACAATAAGAGTGAAACTTGGAAAACACATTTATTGCAGATAGTCTTTGTTGTTTGAACTAGAACCAAAGCTGTGGTGCCTCAATTCTACAATTAAGGCACTTAAATCAGTATAAGAAGATCCACCATCCTTGACTGCCTCACTTGCCAATACCCCAAGAGCCTTTGCTCTGCTTCTCATTTCCTCTGCTTCCTCACCTTCCATAATCCGACTCACAGCCTTCTCTACAGCTACCCTTTTCACACTGTCCCTACTCAAACTAGCCCATTTCTCAACTCCAACTCCAACTCCAATTCCAAGTATTTGTGTTACCAACTTGTCGTTGAAAAACTGCTCGGCTGCAACAGGCCATGTCACCATTGGCAACCTGCACATATGCCTTCCATTGTCGAATTCCATCCACAATGTGTCACGAATCCGCCCACTGCTTCGTGTTGAAGGATCATCACTTGTGGAGCTCAACCTCTTATGATCAGCCCCTTCCCTTCCATTCTCTTCTCAAATCCTTCCGGCAACCACTCTTCTCCATTCCCTTCTTCATGCTTCTCTTTCTTTACAACCCAAATGAATTGCTTCCCAGAAGCCTCGAGACCCGCTGCGATCTCCATTAGCTGAGCATTGTCGAAGTTCGCGATGCTTCCAAAACATACATAAACAACAGAATTGGGTTTCTTCGAATCAAGCCACTTCAAACACTCATGTTCCTCAATGGAGGATTCTTGTCCTCTCTGTTTCTCATTTTCTCTGTCTTCACTGCATAGAAAAGCAGGGCCAATATGCCAAGCCTTTAATCCAAGCACATTTCTTAAGTGACGAGCATAAGCTGGTTCAAGCTCATAGAAGCTGTTAATGATGATACCGTAGCTGCTTAATTCTGCTTGTATAGCTTTCTTATCGAAACTAGTAAAACTTGTTTCTTGCTTCATGTAATCTGGAAGTTGCTGTCTTGTAATTTTGATTTCGTCCGGTAAACTAGGAATGACAAAAGGTTCCGAATCAGATGACAAGTGCTTGTGGGGCTCATACGGCATCACACATTTTGAACAACACAGAGAGAAATAACAGGTTCCATGGAATACAAGCCATGGAATCCCAAACTTAGCGGCAATTTTTTTTTTTTTTTTGCCAGAGTGCAAGTTGAATTTCCTAGAGCTTTCCATACATGTATCATAGTCATGGAAACATATAGTATTATATCTTGTTATATTTTTATCAATTTTTTCATCTGAATTCAACCCATTAAATTTTCATATTGAACTTTGTTCGTGCTGTGTCATGTTTATGTTGTATTTTATTCGTATTTATTATGTCTAAAAATGTTAATTTGTTCTATTTTTTACTTAAATTAATATATTCAAATTATAAACTAAATATTCAAATAAAATATTAATGATACTAAAATTCCACAAGATTAATAATTGTTAATTCAAAATATTATAAATTAAAATTATACAAGAATCATGCATTATAACTTTTAATTTAAAAATAGTTAAAATATTACAAATCAAACTAAAATTGTATATCCAACATTAGTGATAGAAAATAATAGAATCTAGAACAAAACATCAATATATAAATAGATATAAAATTGTCCATTTCTAATGCAATAAGATATGAATCTCATAGTTCTCTTAAAAAAATTATACAATATAAAAAGTTATATATTTAGAAATAATTGAATTAATAATTTTTTTATCATGGCTTATCATGTTAATTTGTTTTAACCCTTTCAATATGTTTATTTTTTTTATCGTGTTTGACCATTGACATCCCTACAGACACTCCATCTATCGTCGAGTTCCATCCGCAATGAGTAACAAATCCACCAACTGCTTCATGATCAAGAATCAGCACTTGTGGAGCCCAACCTCTTATAATTAGTCCATTTCCTTCCATTCTCTTCTCAAAGCCTTCCGGCAACCAATCTTCTTTTCCTACTTCCTCTGCCTTGTCTTTCCACATAAGAACACGTCGGCCACGAGGCAGTGAGGATGGAGTTCATGAATGAGTTGCTCAAGTTGGTTTCAAGCATGGTGGTCGCTTTGAAGATGTTGTATTTGTGTGTTGATGCATGGGGCCTCTTCTTCAAAGTTGGTGAATCTTCTATTTATACATTAGGAACTTCAAAGGATGCTTGTTATGCTTCCGCTGTGGGACTCTCTTCAATTTCAACTTCCAAAACAAATATTTATACTTGTATCACTTCAATCTATTATCCTCTTTAAACAATGTGGGACAATTATAAATTCACTTAAATCTATAAAATAATATTTTGAATAAATAAAAATATTAATTTAGAAAAATCAATATTTGGTCCAAACATTGCATCCCTTGCTTTGTAATTTTAGGGTACACAGCAAAATTGCAAAACAATATTAATGCAACTCATTGAATCCTACTCATTGACAACAATTATAATTAAAGTCGATTTTAAAAAAAAAATTATAACTTCTAACATTAATCCATTACTTATATACAGCAAGACGCCATTAAAGCCCTAGTCCTGCATTTGAAGAAAAATGTCGATATCGTCGTTTTTCAACAGTACAGGATGAGAATTGCCTATCATCTTCCTCTCCAAGTTGAATTGGATATTAGTGACAACTGGTTGGTTGAAGAAGGCAGCAGCTACCATCTGCATCAATCTCAGCTTTGGTAGCAAGTCAGTGCTAAAAATATCACCTTGACTTTCATAGGCTGGTGGAGATACCCGTGATTACCGTAGATGTGGTATACTATTCAAGTCTGAATAAGCTGCTGACTTGCCTTTTGCTGCTCCTTTTGTTATCTCTACCTGCAAATATATAATTTTAGTTCCTGAACGTTCAAGTAAGAGGTTAGTAGAGTGTAAATGGGTTTTAAAAGTTAAAGAAGGAATGACCAGTTCTGAACCTATTAAGTACAAAGCTAGGTTAGTAGCAAAGGGTTTACACAGGTAGAAACGATAGATTATAATGAGATGTTTTTTTCCTATTGTTAAATACACTACCATTAGGATCATGTTATCCTTAGTTACTCATTTTAATTGGGAACTAGAACAATTAGATGTTAAGACTGCTTTCTTGCATGGTGATCTAGAAGAGGTTATCTATATGAGATAGCCAGAGGGTTTTCAAGTTGTGAAAGATAGCAAAAAGCAAGTTTGTTTATTAAAAAAGTCTTTGTATGGTCTTAAACAATCTCCTAGGCAGTGGTATAAATGTTTTGATTCTTTTGTTCTTAAAATTGGTTTTGCTAGGACTCATTTTGATAGTTGTTTATATTTTAGAGGCTTAGTTACTGATAAGTCTTTTTGTTTGTTAACTGGTCCTAGTTATATTGAAATTCAGAAAGTTAAAGATTTACTTAAGTTTGAGTTTGACATGAAAGATTTGGGTCCTCCTAGAAAATTTTTAGGTATTACTATTACTAGGAATATAGTTAAATCTTTTTCTTAGGTAAAAAAGATTGTTTCTAAGTTTTCTATGGAAACATCTAAGCCTATTTATGTTCTTTTAGGAGCTCATCTAAAACTTTCTAGTGATCAATGTCCTATTTCTGATTTAGAAAAAAAATATATGATATATGTTCCTTATTCCAGTGTTGTAGGATCTGTAATGTATATTATGATATGCACTAGGCCGGATCTTTCCTATGTTATTAGTGTTTTTGGTAGATTTATGGCCAACCCAGGTAAACCACACTGGAAGGCTATGAAATGGCTTCTCAGTTATATGAAATTTACAGAGCATGAAAGTTTAATCTATAAAGGTGATCATAAGGATGTTGAGCTGTAGGTTTTATGGATTCAGATTATGTTGGTGATGGAGATAATATGAAGTCTATGTCTTCTTATGCTTTCACTTTGTGTGGTAATTGCATAAACTGGAAGTCTCATATCCAATCTTTAGTAGCATTATCTACTATAGAAGCTGAATATATTGCAGCAACTGAAGCTGCAAAAGAGGCTGTCTAGCTTAAAGGTCATTTGTATGAGTTAAAAGTAATAGAATCAAAAGTGATTTAGTATTCTAATAGTCAAAGTGTTATATACCTTTGTAAAAATCCTATTTTCCATGGAAGATCGAAACACATTCAAGTTAAGTATCATTTAATTAGAGATTTGGTGTCTAAAGATGTGTTTAAACTTGAGAAAATACCTACTTAATACAATCCTTTTGATTTTGGTACAAAAGTTCTTGCTGTTAGCAAGTTTAACACTTGCAAGTCTCTGCTTCGTATTGGAGCAAATTAATGTGTCATTTTTTGATAAATTAAAATTGATGAGAATGTGTTGTGGTTTATGCTATATTTTGTTAACCTATTTTTTGAGGATTAGGTGGTGATATGTAAATGCAATCCTCAAAAGTTTAGGCCCAAGTATGAAGGCCCGTTACTTGTTAATCTCTTCTATACCAGCAGGAACGAAAATGCTGCCGTTTTACTAAAGGGTTACAACGCTTGAAGTACAATCATCTGATCACGATCGACTCTCTGTGATGATGCGACGTTGTTGGTGTAAAACAAAACAATCAGTCGTCTCAAGTGTGCAGGCGTACCACTTCGAACCTATGACAGTCTAAAGAAAAATAAAATGTGCCCCAATTAATATCAAACTCAAATCAAACGATTCTATTAATTATTGAGAACAAAATAATTAAAGGGTTACAAATGCCTTTCAGATCAAAGGACTTTTAATTAAAATTTTCAACTAAAACACTTGACTACTCGAAGTAAATTTTAACGAGAATAAACTAAGTAGTCTATGTTTCTGGTGTGTGTGGATGAGCGAGTCTTCTCTAAGTTGGTGAAGCCTCTATTTATATAGGAGAATATGGCTCACTAATTCCTTGTGCTTTCGATGTGGGACTAAATGAACTTTCAATTTCCAAGACAAATATTTATACTTGTATCACTTTAATCCATTCTCCTCTTTAAACAATGTGGGACAAGTATAAATTCACTTAAATTCAAAAAATAATATTTTTAATAAATAAAAATATTAATTTAAAAAATCTAAGTATGTGGTCCAAAAATTTTCTTCGAGTATTTAAAAATAATATTTTCTTCAACCTCATGATTACACTAAGTACAAAGCATCTTAGAAGGAGATTCGGCCTTTTTTGCCGAATACTCTTTTCTAAGTTTGACATCTCTCTTCTAAACTCTCATGGATAACGTCTGTCATAGATCCACCCTAACTCTGGATTTTGCCAAGTCTGAAATATTGGCAGAAACCATGTTCGCTTTGGCCGATGGGAAATGTTTGTTATCCACTTGCATTATCTCTTTTCCTTTTTCTAGAAACTTTAACGCTTGTTTGTCAATCATCGACTGGATAGCATTCCTGAAGACCACGCAGTTGATAGTCTGATGCGACCACATACCATGCCATTTGCAGTATGACTTTTTTTTTTCATCTCTTCAACTGTTGGCAAGATATGGCCGTCAGGTAATTTAATTACCTTGTCGGCCAGCAGGTAGTCAAAAATATGATTAGCTTTGGAGATGTCGAAACTGTAGACCTTCTCTGGTTTGGCCCGACTCTTCTTCATGTCCATGACTAAATGATGAGCTCTCTGGTTCTTTGTTGGTGTAGCCAAAGCTTTACAAACGTACGGACGGGTGGCTACTACTTCTACCGCATTAATTTAAGCTGCTTCTTCAACACTTTCTTGGTCGTCAGCCTCCACGACGTGAATTTCAGTACTTGGGTCCTTGTTGTATGATTCTCAGGACGAGTTCTTCCTCTAGTACTCCTCCCTTAGAATGCCTTCATACCGAGTGGCTCGATAGACTAACTAGAACAAGTCATGGAACTCTGTCTCCTTAAACTTCTTTTGAAGTTTGTAGCTCAATCCACCTTGTGCTAACTTGACGAATTCCCTTTCCGGTATGTCCAGGTGACATCTAATCCTTACTTTTTTGAATCGGGTTATGAACATCTGCACCGACTCTTCTTCTATTTGTCGCAGGAGCGATAAGTCAGCCATAGAAATCTCTGGCTCAATCCTGTAGAACTGCTCATGGAACTTCTGCTCCAATTATTGCCAGCTGTGGATTGAGTTTGGCTACATATTGATGTACCAAGTGAAAGCTTGACCTGTCAAAGAATTAGCAAACAGCCGCAACTTCAGGAAATCATTGGTTGTTGCTTCTTCGCACTGGATAGTGAAATGGCCTATGTGTTCCACTGTAGACTGTCTCTCCGCGCCAGAAAATATGGTGAAGTCAGGATACCTGAATCCCCTAAGAAATTCGATCCGGTCAAGAGCGCCGGGGTATGGCTTCCTATAAGATGGGTGTCCAGTCTATCTGAATGCAGGACCTATCATCTCTTGGATGATGGTCTCGACGGCTTCCTGATCCATGCTTTGACCGTGGTTCATCAAGTTTGGTCCATTCCTCCTTGCCAGGGCGTGAAAGTTTGCTTGATAGGCATGAGCACCATAGTGTCAATTCCTATAGTTCTGTTCAAAATGCTCCGCATGCCCCCAACCATGAATCTAGTTCCGAGCTGGCAGGTTTCCATATGTCGTAACATCCTCTTTTCCTACATGTACGTTGGGTATTGATGGCAGGTTATCATATGTCTGGACATCTGTTCTCCCTCCATGTACGTTGGGTACAGCTTGGAAAGCTTGTGTCATCCGTTCTTCCTGACCATCCCTCACGTTCTGGCCTAGGTTGTCTGCATGTCCCCTGGCAAGAACATTGTTCCTAACCTGTAATGCCGCCATGGGTGTTGAATTCCTAGTTCTTTGAATGCGTTTGTACCATTTTCTCAGTCGAAAAATAATGATATCCCACCGGGCATGCCAAAGATATGTTGGGACATAATTTGGTAAGACAGAGAAATCAAGAAGGACTAGTAGACCTTGAGGATTAAAAATGAGGAAAAAGAAACATTAATCTATCAACAATGTTAAAAAGTATCAAATTGTAAATAAATTTTATAGACAATTCGACACTCTGCCACTTCTATAAAATAGGCATCGACATATTGGTACATAATTTGTGTTGTGTTCTCATGTTGGCTAAATTTGAATTTTAAAAGATATATATGAGGACTGGGCTCAAAGTGGTGACTTCTAGCTAGAACTGCAAGCCTTAATTAACTTGCTTTTTCTACATACAAATCTTATATCAATAACCAACCGGCTT
This sequence comes from Ochetophila trinervis, assembly GCA_003254975.1. Classification (NCBI taxonomy): domain Eukaryota; kingdom Viridiplantae; phylum Streptophyta; class Magnoliopsida; order Rosales; family Rhamnaceae; genus Ochetophila; species Ochetophila trinervis. The sequence continues at coordinate 1,995 of QANX01005263.1, read as the reverse complement.
TAATAAATAACATAAATTAATATCACGACCATATTATGATTTATGTAACATATAAATTCATATGACTAAATCAAAGTAAAAACTTTTCATTAAAAAAGTAAAGAAAAAAGAAGAAATGAACGTATAAACTGATATAAAATTTTTAACGCCTGTGCTCTTGTGATTAGTTTTCTAAAACCCAAAATAATATTGACTAGTAGGGAATCAACATGGTCAAACAAGAACTTTTTTTTCTGTTAAGCTTCCTAATAATTTCCTAATCGCTTATTTTTAAATTCCTCCATTTCTTGTTTGACCCTCAACCAGATTTAAATTGGTAAATACTTTACAATAAGTAGGAACTCAATTTAACGATTGAATTTAATTTATATCAAATAGCTAGGAACTCAATTTAACAATAAGTAAATAGTTTGTTTTTGTACAAGTAGTATTAAACAACTGCTAAACAACAAGAGTCTATGACAAAAGTCAATATCTTTTTCATATAAAAACAAATACATTATATATATACATATATATATATATATATATATCTCAAGATACTTATGGAATATCACATAAAAGATACTTTATTGAATACATAGTCAATTGTGCAGTGTCTCAATGAAGAAATGAGCACCAAACAATTTTTCCCAAGAAACTTGAAAAAGCAAATTTTATGGTAGTTAGTCCTTTTAGCTTTAACCAGAACCAGTGCTATGGAGTTTCAATTCTTCAATTAAGGCACTCAAATCAGTATAAGAAGATCCACCATCCTTGACTGCCTCACTTGCCAATACCCCAAGAGCCTTTCCTCTGCTTCTCATTTCCTCTGCTTCCTCGCCTTCCATAATCCGACTCACAGCCTTCTCTATAGCTTCCCTTTTCACACTGTCCGCAGTCAAACTAGCCCATTTCTCAACTCCAACTCGTACTCCAATTCCAAGTATTTGTGTCACCAACTTCTCATTGTAAAACTGCTCAGCTGCAACCGGCCATGTCACCATTGGCAACCCTGCACATATTCCTTCTAGAGTTGAGTTCCAACCACAATGGCTTACAAATCCTCCCACCGCTTCATGTTGAAGGATCAGCATTTGGGGTGCCCAACCTCTTATGATCAGTCCCTTCCCTTCCATTCTTTTCTCAAATCCTTCAGGCAACCACTCTTCTTTTTTCTCTTCTTCATCCTTTTCTTTCTTTACAGCCCAAATGAATTGCTTCCCGGAAGCCTCGAGACCCATAGCAATTTCCATAAGCTGAGCATCGTTGAAGTTTGCCACACTTCCAAAACATACATAAACAACCGAATTGGATTTCTTCAAATCAAGCCACTTCAAGCACTCGTGTTCATCGATGGATGATTCTTTTCCTCTCGGTGCCTTCTCTTTGTCGCCATCGCTGCATAGAAAAGTTGGGCCGATATGCCAAGCTTTCATTCCAAGGAAGTTTCTGTAATGATCAGCATAAGCAGGCTCAAGTTCATAGTAGCTATTGACAATAATACCAAAGCTAGTAATCTCTGATTCTTCAATTTTTCTAGCAAAAGCACTAAGCTCTGTCTCTTCCTTCATGTAATCTGGAAGTTGTTGTCTGGTAATTTTGATCTCACCTGGTAAATTAGGAATGACAAATGGTTCTGAATCCGAAAATACCTTCTTCTGAGGTTTTTCCCGCCACACACTTGTATAAGCGCACATAGCAAAAAAATTTGTTCCATGAAATACAAGCCTGGGAATCCCAAATTTTGCTGCGATTTCGTTAGCCCATGGGAAGAAAACATCGGCAACAAGGCAAGATGGATGATGTTCGGAAAGGAGCTGTTCGAGTGGTTGATCAAGCATGTTGATGGCGACTAAAAACTTGCCCATCATCTCTTTTGTTGTTAGAGAATTTGTGTTCTCACATCCTTCAGGCAATCCAACCTCCTTGCTGGGAAATTTAATAAGAACAACTCCGATCTCCAAACCCATTTGTCTGCTTCTTTCAATTGATTTGGTGATGTCGGGTGCGTTT
>QANX01005260.1:0-90117 GCA_003254975.1 Ochetophila trinervis | reverse complement strand
CTCACTTGTTTCGATTTTTGTTTTTGTCATCATTTCTAGCTGCAAAATCTGGACTTAGGGTTTTAGTTTATGGTCGTGATTTGCGGTTTTTTTGTTGTAAATTGTTAAGACTTCTTCAACTAATTGTCATTTATCTCTAGGTTATTTGATTGATGGCCTTAAGACTTTTAATGCTATAAGGTTTCACTCCTGATTTTGTCACATGTGCAACAAGTTTTACAAAAGATCCAAGTTGATACAGGCGGTGTTGAAGAAGGGAAATCTTATGCAGCTGCGGTGGGTAGGTCTTTTTCTACTAATCTAATCATTTTTTCACAGGTAAAGTTTCTTCTATTGGTGATACTCTCTCGGTACAGATAAATGCAAAGGCCTTTGAAGAGGGATCAGCCTACAGTACAACTTTCTATTATCGTTCTACTAGTAGAACCATGCTTACACGTTGATAAGTGGCATCACAAAAGCAATGCAAAAAATGTAACCAGGTATAACCAGTAAATTTATTTTCGTAATGTTACAATATTTGTAGATTTTATTACTCCATTTATAGACAAGTTACCTCAAATTTGAAAAATATTATCTCTTTTTGGTATTATTACTTCTTTTAAGGATGATGTTACTTCAATTGCAAATGATTTTACCTTTTTATAGACCCTATTGTTGTGGTTTAATTAACTCGCAAATGTACGAATCAACAAGTAATAAAGTGGAGTTATAAGAGAATTCCGATATCGATCTCACGAGAAATAATGTCTCTAGTTATTGAAATTAAATAAATTGTAAATTAAACTTTGAAAATTAAAAAGAGATTGTGTTTGATTGTTGTGTGTATCCAAGCATGAATTTAAAAACAAAGCAAGATTAAAAATAAGAATAAGGCAGCAAGTAGTTTATGAAGATTTTAAGAAAACAAGGATTATGACTTCACCACTATTACTGCTATTTAGTTCTAATGCAATATAAATTCATAGGTTAACCCCCCTTTAACCACATATAACTAGAAGTTGATTTCTCAATGCATTCTAATCTAGCAAGCACAACGTATTTAATTATCTCTAATATAGATACGGAAATTTAAGCCCTAAGACATGCAAACCCAATAAGATCTTGTTAAAGTTGTCACTAAGGCATGCAATATTACTATAAACATGTATTTTATTACCCATCCATATCTATACTCCTTATTTCTAAGCCAATATAAATACTTAATCAATCCACCTTTTCATGGAAGCATTAAGAACTGCAATAAAATATTAACTTTAAACATGAATCAAATTTAAATATGCATTAGAAACTAAATAGTCATAAAAGGGTTATTTCATAATCCTTATATAAAAATTAGCTACTCATCATCTCAAAATTATCCATGAAATAAATAAGAGAAAACATAGTTTAAATAACAAAGAAAATAAGAGAAAAGAAAACAAATCCAGATTTATAACTGCTGGAATTTGGTTATTCAATCATCTCTTCTTTCAAATTATGATTAAAGCCTCAAAGTGACTCATCCAAATGCTGGCCGAATCTCCTTGGACTTCTCTTTGTGTAGCACAACTTTTCTCTCTTAAAAAATGAATAATAAATCTAACTAACTACCTTTGTTGCTGTGAGAATGGGGAAGAAAAGAAAAGGCAATATGCGGCTGGAAAAGGAACAAGGCTGCTATAGCCGTGAGGGCTAGTGAATGGTGTAAAGGATGATTTTTTCACTCTCAAGATAGAAATCTATTTATAGGAGAGGTTTAATAGTGGTTTAACCCTAAGGTGTCTCTAAAACCTAGAGAATATAGAAGATACAATATTACATGATCTCAATCTCCATAAATTCTCTATATGGCAGGCCATCCTGAGGACATAGATGTATTTTGTGTCTCATGTTCACACTAGGGATAGAGATACTTTTCTTATCTTCTTAGGAATCATAATCAATCTCTAATATCCCTTCCTTTTATCCCAAATGTTATTCCAATTAAGATAATTAGGATATTCTGACCTTCCATGTGTCATGTGATGTGGCAAATTCGGATACATGGCTGATATGTTGTGACAATGCAGTCCAATCACATTGGTAGTCCTAGTAATCATAAAACTTTCCTTTTTTATCTTCAATGACCGTCAGGCAAATTCCAAGTACACTTTGGGATTTAGTCAGGTTCAATTTTAATTCGCAAGCTAGTGACAATTAGCTTGGACCTTTGTTGTCGACCTCGGTCACAAAGAGGTTATTTTTATGAAGAAGATTATTTGTTTAATTAGGCTTTGCTTAGTAAGCTTACTTGGAAGGTTTTATATATATTTCAATTGTTTATCATTTTCTTCGGCAAAGGTATAAATGAAAGTTGAATAAATGTTTTTACTTGCACTTTTCAATTTTGTCGGCTATAAATGTTTTAACTTGCACTTTTCAATTTATTCAGGATATTATTTATCCTCATTGTCGTTGGATTCTTGGTAGAGTTTTCCAATACAAGTTCTGGAAAGATAATTGGCTTGGTAATATTCTCCATTCTTCTTTGGCTGATAGTGCTGTTCATTGGGATCCTGATTTTGTTTTCTCAAACTGGGTTGACTCATGTGGTAATTGGAAATTCTCTTTGAATTTTGTTTTCTTTTTTCTTGGTCTTGTTTATAGGATTATGAAAGTGAAAATTGCTAGACATGATTCAGATAAATTGGTATGGGATCACTCATTACTTGGGGACATCACTTGCAGTAATATATATTCTCATTTAGTTGGTTCGCAGCCAATTTTGGATTGGACTAAGTTGTTGTGCTCTAATTTTATACCTCTTTCATGAGTTTGCAATGTTGGTGTCTTTTTCATAGGAAGGTTATGGTTGAGGAATCTTTTTGGCATAGAGGGTTTCACTTGCTTCCTGCTACCTACTTTGTAAGCAAGATGTTGAAATTGTGAATCGTCTTTTTTTACATTGTCCTTTTTCTAAGGCTATGTGGAATTTTATTGGTAAAATTTCTGATTTCTTTTGGTGTTTATGATATGCCATTACATCTTTACCTTTCTATTTCTACTCTTCGTTTGAGTTCCCAGTTAACTAATCTCCATTGTGCTGCAGTTATTGATGTTATTTGGCATGCTAGAAATCAGGCAATTTTTTCTTGCCAATTGCTAGGACTTTTGGATTTATTAGTTTTGCTATTTCTGAAGCTAATTTGGTACAAAATGGAGTTATGCAGAAGTGTTTTTATGAACTCTTCTAAGATTTTTAGGGGTTCAAACCGTGCCATCCTAAAGCACCCAAGATGATAGCTATTACCTGCCTCTGAGGATAGAGGCCCGGTAAGGCAAGAGGTAGAGTTTTTTTTTGGAATAGTTGTGGTTTCGTAAAAGGTACATTTGCTATTTATCTTGGGGAATCTTTTGCTTTTGAGGCAGAATTAGAGGCATCTTTGCAGTATTTGGAAATAATAGAATCTTTTTCATGGGATCATATTTGGCTGGAGTGTGACTCCAGTTCTGTAGTGCATCTATTTTTAGGTAGGGAGGTTATGGTGCCTTGGATGTTTCAAGCTCAATTTGCTAATTGTTTACATTATATTTGTGCAATTGACTTCCGTATTTCACATACTTATTGAGAGGGAAATGTGGTTGCTGATATTTTGCCCAAGAAAGTTATTTCCAGTGAGGAGGTTCCTTGGAGAATTGTTCTTCCATTTTACTCTATTCAGGCTCACTAGAATGACCTCTCAGGCCGAACTAATAATAGTTTTACTATGTAATTTATTTTTTGGCATCATCTTCTATATCGATACTCTTTCCCTGGTTCCAGTTTTTTCCACTGGAGTTTTTCTGCTTCCAGATTTTAATGAGGTCGGATTGTAGTTTCAGTCGGTTAGGTTTGGTTTATACCATTGTAAGGTTGTATGATGACTTACCTTTTTCTTTTTATTTCTTTATTTTAAGGCCTCATTAGTCTCATTTTTTGGGAGGTGTAAGCATAGCTGGGATGTCCTATCTCATTATTTTCATGGTTAACAAACTGGTGGCTGGCTTTTCATCAGTTTTTGGTCAGAGTTTGGTCAACGTTTAGTTCTCTTTGTTATTGTTTGGGTTTTGCTTATGCTTTGTTGTTCATTTCTATGTTTTGGGCTTTTGAATATAGAGGCTTCTTGCTTATTCTATTACATTCTTTTTATTGGTTCTGATTATCTTCTATGGCAGATATTTCCTATTCTCGAAAGTTCATGCATTTACGGTAACTGATAAACACTTAAAAACATCTACTACAGTGTAGTGAAAGTTTTTTTGCTCCAAAGCTGGTTTATGTTGCTCCTACTTTGGATCCAAAGAAAACTTATGCGTCTATGGTTTTGGAACTCAAATTCGATGATATTGTCACTTGGTTTAGTCCCGGCTACATGTAAAGGAAATTATGTTTCAATCGTAGTGAATATGCAGGTTTTGCAAGACAATATTAGCCTATGCCAACACTTTTTAATTGCTAAGGTAATTCTTTCTCCTGTGATAAACCATGGATGGTAACCGATTTTAAGACCAAACTCTCTTAGGTCATGAGTATTACAAATTGGCATTTAGTTTTTTGGGCAAGGGTTGTTTTCATGTTTTGTTGCACTCGACAGTAGATAAATCATCTATGTGCGTGCGGGGATCTATGAATTTGAAACCTAGTGTTTTGTGTCTTCAAGAGTGGTCCATGGACTTTAATCCTTCATTGCAAAAATCAATGAATGCCCAGGTGTGGGTTCAAATTCATGGTCTTAACTAGGATTTTTGGTATTCATAAATTATGTCAGATATTGCCTGGGGTGTTGGGGTTCCTTAAAAGTTTGATACTAATATTATGCCCATTTATTGGTTCATGTTGACTTGGCTTTTACTTTATCTAATTTTTTTCATGTCCAAAGTTGATGAGAGTGATCTTAAGATTAAAATAAATTATGAAAATCTTCCTCTCTTTTGTTCAGGTTGCAAGAATGTTGGGCATGCTTGCCATCTAGTTGGTATGTAAAATGAGATTTTGGGGGTGACCAGAGACAAACAACATCAAGATAGAAAACAAAAATAGGTTTTTGTTCAAAAAATACTATGATGGGGAACCTAATGTGGCTAAATGCTCTCATTTGGCAAAGGCTGGTCAGGGATAACCAGTGAAAGGTGTAATGGTGGATGATGTTAGAGCTTCTCCTCAGACTGTAGGTTGGGCAAGAGAGGCTACAGGTTCTACCAGTAGTAAGGTGCAGTCTGATAAGTTTTAGTTGTTTAAGTCTGTTAAGGGTTTGGGATCTTAAAAAGGAAAGGTTTTGAAGGTCATTGATTTAGTTCCAAGAAAGAATGCTTTTGACTTTTTAAACATAATGAGGGATGGTCAAATTCAACCTTCTAAGGTTTTGAATTCTAATATACTTGTCATGAAAAAAGGAGTTGCATGTTGAGCCTACTCGCAGTGTCAAATGGGAAGATAGAGTTGATGATAATAATGATACTCCAGAAGAGGAATTAGAAGATGAGTAAAAGAAGGCAGTGGATGATTTACAGGTTGATTCTATTATGGCTAGCAAATCAGTTTAGATTGATGTTGTTACTTTTTTTGGCTACTAAAGAGAAATAATCTAAGTTGCGAGAGGATTTTTTAGGCTAAACGTTGTGGCTTTTGATAACAAAGATCTTGCAGATTCAGTTTCAAGTGAGAAATTTTACTCTAGTTAAGCTATTATTCCCTTTGTTGATGAATACGATGCTTTGGCCGAAACTGTTCCTACAGAAGGCGTCGAAAGTTATATTCGGGGTGGTAAACATTGGAGACAAGGTAAAATAGCTAAGAATGAAGGACATCGTAAAACTAGAGATGCAAGTCAGATTTAGCTCTGAACAAGGACAACTTCAAGACAATCTTAGTGATGGTTTAGGTGTTGTTTTGGAATTTCCATGATATTGGGAACTTTAATACTAATCAGCCTTTACTATTTTGTTTAGTTGAGCTAATGGTAGATTGGAATTCTATTTCCTCTCTTTTTTGGTTTTCAATGAAGCTTTGTTTAATTTCTTTGAATGTCAAATTTAGTGCTTTTTCTATGATGTGTGTGTTGCCTATGCAAGATGTTTTAAGATGTTTTAGTTATTATGTTGATGACCAGAAAATTAATTTGAGTTATTCTTTTTTGAAATCCATCCATCATTTTTCATTCATTTATGGGAGTGTGACTCATTTGAAAAGAATAGACTTATGGAAGTCTTTATTTCAATTGTCTTATGTTCTTTTGGGTCCTTGATTTGTTATGGGGGACTTTAATGCTTTTATTGGTGTACTTGAAAAAATAGGTCCACCTCATTGTAGAATTTCATGCATTAATTTTAAGTTGGCTATTGAAGCTACCAATTTGGTTCCCATTGACATTGGCGGTTGTTATATGAAAATTTTGAGTTTGCTGTTGAGTCAATTTGATCTCGTCCAGTCTCTAGAGATCTTATTAAGTAGGTTTTGGCAAAGGAGGCAGCTATAAAGTTAGCTCTTCCATCTTGAAACAAGAATTTGTTTAGCGATGTCAATTTACAAATTGATAAAGCCTGCGGATTAATTAGAAAGGCTCATGATGATATTGCTTCCCTTAGTTTCATTGAGGATAGATTAGCAATGGAGGTTAAGGCGCATACGAATCTAGATTCTCTTTCATAGAAATAAAGTTATTGCTTTGAGAAAAATGTCATTTTAATTGGCTTAAACACTTTCATTATGCACTTTGAGTTAGGAAGGTCAATAAACCTTTATTTGATTTGTTGGTTGATGATTAAAATTTTATGTTTAAAGATATTATTAATAGCCATTTTGTGCATTTTTACAAGAATCTTTTTAATGAGGATGAGTCTCAATTGGTTTTAGAGGATGTTCATTTTAATGGTGTTATTCTGAGCTAGGTGACTATGAAGGAAAATGATTTTTCGACTATTATTCAGTTGGAAAAAAAGGTTAGACAGGTTGTTTTTGGTATGAATGCATATATTGTTCTGGGTCCAAATATAAATTTTTGGTACATTTTTACATTCTTTTTGGGATATTATTGATATAGATGTGGCGCCGTGGTGCAATATTTTTTAAAAATTGGGTATATAAGTAACAGGTTGAACTAGAACTTTTTATTTTGATTCAAAGGTCTCTGATGCTAAGTATCCTCCAATAGTTATGGGTAAATTTTTGTTCAAGATAATCACTAAAACTATTGCTGACCGATTGGTTAATGTGGTTTCTCAAATTCTTTCTCCTCAACAGTTTAGATTTGGTAAAAGGCAGGCCTCATTGTGTGTTAATCTTCTTGACAAGAAGTCTTTTCAGGGTAATATGGCCTTGAAGATAGATATTATAAAGACTTTTGAGAATTTGAATTTGGATTTCCTTTTACATGTTTTGCATAGGTTTGGTTTTTCGTCAATTTTTTGTTGGTGGACTTCTAATATCTTGGGCTCTGCAAGGATTTCCATTTTGATTAATGGATTTTTGGTTGGTTATATCAATTGTTCTCTTGGGGTTGCCAAGAGGACCTTTTGTCTCATTTATTGTTCGGTACTGTTGATGATTTCCTTAGTATATATCTTACTCGTTTGGTAAATGTTTAGGAAATTATACCTATGCTTGCTAATAGCTAGTGAATGTTCATTCTCATTTGTTATATGCAAATTTCATCATCTTGTTTTATCATTGTAGTGCTAGTAATATCAGAATGTTTGTTGACACATTTTCTTTTTATGGTAAGTTGTTGAGTCAACTTGATAATTGAGAAAAGTAGTTTTTTCTTGGTACTTTGATTTCTGCAGTTAGGAGGTTACGCCTGAGTACTGAGGTGGGTATGAGGGTTGGATGTTTTCCTTTCAATTATTTAGGTGTCCCTTTGTTTCTTGGTACTCCCACTATCTAAGTTTTAAGACCTCTTGCTAACAAGATTTTAAGTCATTTTAAAATTTAGAAAGGCGGATCTCTATCTTATGCTTGTAGAGTTTTTCTTGTCAATTCTTTCATTGCATCTAAGTTTGTTCATACTTTCAGAGTTTCTAAATGGCTTTTTTCTCTTTTGAAAAAGCTTAGTAAAGATATTTGGAATTATATGTGGTCATAATTTGTTTTTATTCATAAATTTTAAGTTGTTAGATTGAATCAGTGTTGTAGTCCTCGGCCACAGAGAGATATTGGGATAAAATAATATTATTTCTCTTAACTAGACTTTAATTAAAAAGCTTACTTGGAAGGCCATGACATAAGACTCCTTTGTTTATAGTTTCTATAGGCAAGATATAAAAGGAAGTTTAATAAATGTTTTTATTTAAAGTATTATGTTTGGCTTACCATTATATCCATTCAGACTATTATTTATACTAATTGTCGTTGGATTCCTGGGAAAGACTTACATGTGCAATTTTGCTTGGGGACATTATGTCTTCATTTTTGTCATCTAGTGATGTTGGATAGGATTAGGATTAAGTTATTTTGGCTTGGGTTGACACTAATGGTAATTGGCTTTTTCTAGAAGGATTGTTTCTCAATTTCCTCAAATGGTGGACAAGATAGGTAAAGTTAGAATTGCAGTGCATGATTTGTAAAACCTTTTTTAGGAGCCCTCTACTCATGGTAATCTTAGTTGTAGTACCATGTATGCACATTTGGTAGGATGTAGCCGAGCATGGACTACTCGAAATTGTTAGGGACTAACTTCATTCATCTTTCTCGTGCAATGTTGTGTTCGTCATTTATTTTATGGTAAAATTTTGGTGGAGACTTCTTTATGGTACAGAGGTTTTTCTTTAGCTTCTCATTGTTATTTATGCAATAAAGAAGTTGAATCTTTACAACACATGTTTTTGGATTGTCTCTATGTGAAAGCTTTGTGGCATTTTGTTGAGACAAAAATTTTGGGTTTCTTTAAGTGATAATAACCCTCTAGCTCATTTTCTCTTAGTGTCTAAATTTGGCTTGAGTTCTCAAATTACTAATTTCTTACAGGCTGCTGTTGGGGTGGTATTCTATATTATTTGGTTTGCTTGTAATCAGAAGATGCATTGTAATATTTTTCTACCAGTGGCTAGATCTTTTGTTTTTAAATGTTCTGCTATTGTTAAAGCTAATTTGGTGCAGAGTGGTGTTATGCATAATAGTGTCATGATCTTACTCTTTTGAGATCGTTGGGTGTGAAGATGTGTTCTCCTAAGCCCCATGGATTATTCCTGTTTATTGGGCTCTTCCTTCATTGGATGGCTCAAAGTAAACAGTGATGAAGCTGATTTGGGTGCTCCAGGTCTTGCAGGTGGTAGGGGTATTTTTGTAATAGTCATGGTTATATTCAGGTTTATTTTTTGTAACATTTTTGCTTAAAAGGTTGAGTTATGTGCAGCTTTATATGCTGTTGATGTGGCTCAATATTTTTCACAGGATCGACTTTGGTTGGTGTGTGACTTTAGTTATGTGGTGCATATTTTTTACTAACACATATTATTGTCGCTTGGAAATTTTAGGCTTGTTTTTCTACCAGTCTTCATTTTATTAGAACTATTCGAGTATCGTATTTTGCATATATTTTTTAACAAGGCCAGGTGCTATTTTCAGTTGCTTAATTTTGTCTTTTCCTTTTACAGTGTTATATTATTATTCTTATTATTACTTTCTAATTTTCATAATAAATTTTAGGGCACTGTAGGGTTTCTTTTTTGGGGTGTGTCAGCCTAGCTGGATGTCTTAATTTAGATCCCTACTTTTTCATTTCATTTTGATAATGATTACTACTCCTACTACTATTATTATTATTATTAAAAGAATGTCAACAATATAATATTTTATTTAGGGAAAATTGTAGTTACTATTTCTTCATTTTCTCAATTTTGTGAAAATGTTGCCTTCGTATTCTCATAAATTATAGTCCATTAATTTTTTTATTTTTTCGTAACATCATCAATTTCGTGCATACTTTTGTTTTATTTTCTATTTTTTTTTCAAAAATAAATTCCTTTGTCAATTAATTAATCGAAATGGGTAAATTTTAATTACAGTTTAATTAATTGTGTTTGTATAAATATTTTTTTTACAGGTGAAATGTTTTTGTTAAAAATGTACATTATTTTTAGTTGTATGGGTATAATCATTCAAGCCTGACACATTATCATCTTAACCTAACTGTAAGGAAAATTGAGTACTCTTTTCTTAAATGGTGGAGACAATGGAATTTTACATACTAGGGAAAAGGCTCAAAATTGACTTTACAATCATTAGTACCTGTCGAAAGAACATCCCAGATCTTTTGAAGCTCTATCTCGGACAGTGAGCAGGAAGCAATAAACTAATTATCATTTTCGGTACTTTGGATCAATATCTTTTACCACATAGTTTGTGCCTAGTAAAAGATCATTCAAAGACTTGTTGATAGTCCAAGTCCGCAATGTGGTTTCCTAAAATCTCACTCTTAAAGGTTTAAATATCTTAGAAAATATATTCGTTGACAACTTTTACAACCAATTTCCTCCAAATCCAAAATTAGGCATCCTCAACAAGAAAAAGCTAGAATCTAGTATTAAATGCGAGTTCCTGCATCTCCAACTGATACTTGAGAAGGTAGCCATATATGACATGTGGAACGATTCTTTAGGAGTTCTTTATAAAATAAACTTCCACTTCATTTAAAGTATATACTAAAAAAGCATATCAAACTCATTCAAATTTCACCAGACAATACACCACTAACTTAAGCGTCAAAGTGTCTTTCTTCGGCACCACCTCAATACCTTAAAGATCTTCACAATCATCTATTTCACAAATTTGGGTTAGCGTTGGACTAGTAGCACATACGATTTGGGAGGTGTTGCATTGTTCTCCAACAGTTTGGCATGCCATGTATGAGAAAACTTCATTTCAGTTTTGATTGTTAAAGCTGCAATTTGTATAGACAATGGCCACCCACAATGAAAATGTTCCAATTGCTCTTCCTCCAACTCAAAAGAAGTAAATCGTATCTCTTCAAGCTAGATATGAATACATACAAGGTAAGATGGCTAATCTCGAACAAACAAATATAGAGATTTTGAGGCAATTGTAAAATGCTTTTAATAGGGTTGAGGATCCAGAGAACAATCACTATGTTATTAGAGAGTGATTTAAAGATTAAATGCAGAATAATCATAGAGACAAAAAAAAATGAACCTTGGGAACCAACCTAGCAAAATTCTAAATCTGTTTTGATACATATCCATGTTTATATTCAAGAAAAATCCCATAATGATAAAGAGAATAGACAAAAGAAGAGACAAAAAATGAGGTACATGAGTTCAAATGAACATGAATCCAAGATGAAGCTGACAATCCAGAAGAAGACCTCTCATCAAAGGAAGACAACTCAAGCTAAGTGGAGGCCAAAAGAAAACAATACGAAGAAAGATATAAGAAAGATGGTGCAAAAAGAAGTTAAGAACCAGAAAGGGGTAAGTCATCAGTTTGATGAAAACTAGATCACTAATTTGGTCAACACTCCTTTCATAAAGTGGATTACCACGACTAACCCGCTATCTAATTTCATTACTCTAATGTTTGATTTATTTGACAATATGTTTGATTCAATAGAGCATGTGATCCAATGTCGTTACATCATGTTTCCCTTACTTATACAACAAAAATTATGCGAGGTAATGATGTTAAAAGTATTCACCATTAGTCTGAAAGGGGTGGCATTAACTTAGTTTGATAGTTTGAAGGTAAAGTCTATCAAATCCTTCAAAGAATTGATCAAACAATTTGAAGTTCGATTTGCATCAAGTATGAAGATGAAGAATGAGGAAAATCACCTATTCATGGTCACATAGGGTAAACGAGAAACATTGAAGGCATATAGACAGAATTTCAACATAAAAAAAGGTGAGGATGATCGGTTGTAATGAGTTGATTAATGTCGAGCAAGAAAATATATACACATGGAGGAAGATTGGAAACAAGAAAGGAAATAGAAGAATATGATTTTTAGGAGAGAGAATGTGGTTATGGAAATGTTCGATCCCAAACCACATCCAAGTTAGAAATAACAGTCCATAGTGAGGATCAAAGTGACAAAGCATCGAAGAGTTCATGGACAAGAAGATAAGCATGGTCTTTTCAAATTTTATTCTTTGAATGTATCTCCAGATAGTTTGGTGGAGTAATTGGAGAGGAAAGATTATGTGACATTGCACCAAGGAAAATGATCTCGGATCCTTAGACCTGAGATAACATCAAATATTGTGCTTTTCATAGCTAGTACAAACATCTTATTGTTAATTCCAACAACTAAAGTGGGAAATCAAAGCATTAATTAAGATAGGATATCTAAAAGAATATATGCCTTCAATCAAAAGGGAGGAAAAGAAAGACCACTAGGAATGCCTGTGTCTGAGAGGAGATCCTTGAAGAAACAAACAAAGAAGATATGGAAATATCATCCGAAAAATTCACGGAGGTTTTACTAGTGGAAGAGACATTATGACGACTCAAAATAGGCATATCAAAAGGCCCAAAGTAGCATAAGTGAGGGATTCTAATCAAAAGATCCCCGAGTTTCTTTAGACTCCAAAAATTACTTTCTCATATGAAGATGAAAAGGGATTACACATGCCACATGACAATGCATTGGTGATGTAAATAGCTGTTGCAAGTAATTAGGTCAAGCAATCTTTGTGGATAATGGAAGCTCAGTTAAAATCATCTACTTGTTAAGCCTAGAGAAATTGTAATGGAACCTAGAGAACATCGAGAAATTTGGAATGATGAATTTGGTTGGTTCAATAAAGAAACCAGTCGTGTTATTGGGAAAGTAACAATGTCTATTGAAACCCACAGTGTCATTGGTACCAATTTGGCTGATGATGCCATCCTTGGAAGACTATGGCTTCATGATATAAAACTTATTTTTCCTATTACCACCAAATGATTAAATTTCTAGTTAGAAGACAAGTGAAAAAGATATGAAGCAATCAAGTCCGTGCTCGAAATTGCTTCGTCTCGACAATGAAGGGAAAGCTTTTGGTGCTAAATAACATTTACAAAATCCTTGGAGCTTTGCTCTGGAGATGAGCAATGACATAGAGAGCTGGAAGAAGTAATTATGGATGAATAGAATACCTTATTAGATTGTTTGTACTGTTGCAAAGCTAACATTTAAGATGAAGGCTAATTAAATTAATCTTTTAAAGGTACATGACCATTGCATTACATGGGATATGTCGAATACACCAGGGATAGATCTTAAGGTTATTACCAACAAGCTGAACATCAATGTAAGCTATTGCCAGTGAAGCAAAAGAAAATAAATTTTGCACCTAAAAATAACTAGGTTATCAGTGAGAAATTTGAAATACTTTAGGATAAGGGCTCATTTGAGAAGTTCAGTATCTTGATTGGTTGGCTAACATGTGGTACTAAAAAGGAAGAATTGAAGGAACCGATTCTTTATCGACTTTACAAACTTTAAAAAACATGCCCTAAGGATAGCTTTCTGCTTCTAATGGTTGACATAGTAATGGATACGACAGCAGGGCATGAGATGATGAGTTTTATTTTTGAAGTTTCTAAAGGTACAACCAAATCCTCATGCATCTTGATGATCAAGAGTAAACCTATTTCATGATCGAAAGAGAAATAACATGTTACAATGTAATACCATTTGGGTTGAAAAATGAATGAGCCATATATGAGCTCGTCAATAAGATGTTGAAGAACCAGAAAGGTAAAACAATGGAATTATATATTGATGATATGTAGGTGAAATCTATCCGAGCTGAGGATCATCTTGACCTCAGACATTTGATGTACCGGAGAAGTATAAAATGAGGCTTAATATGACAAAGTGCACTTTTGGTGTCTAATTGGTATGTTTCTCGGACACTTGGTGACACAGCAGAGCATTTAGGCCAACCAACTTCAAATTCTGAGTGGGAGAGTTGCAACATTAAGGGTTGTCACAAGTTCAAATCCAAAGTCTCAATTCGTTGTCACAAGTTCTTCATTATTTTTAAAGGTTGCAAAGTATTCAAATGGATCGAAGATTGTGAAATTGCTTTTAAGAAGCTGAAATCTTATCTCGATTGTCCACCTTTTCTTATAAAATTGTAACCAGGGGACATGATACAACTATATCTAGCAGTTTCAAACGAAGTTAGTGAGCTTTATTTTTTATTTGCTGTTTTGATTTGCTTTTGCTTACTGTTTTGATTTATTTTAGTTGCTGTTTAATTTTTTCTTTTGCTTTATTTTTGTGTTGACTTTGAGTTTAATTTAATTTGCATCTAGCTTTAAGTTGTGTGAGTTAATTAGATTGTTTTATTTCAGTTTTTCTATTTAGTTTTAGTTGCTATTTTTCTGTTTTTAGTTACTATTTTTTTTTTCAGTTTGTTTCTTTTGTTTTAATTTATGAGTTTTTATTCTGAACCTGAATTTTCAGAGAGATATATAAGGAGATTAAGGAGAGAAGAGATTATTTAGAAATACCAATAATAACATGGAAAACCAAGGTAAACCAGTAGTTCCTGAAGTTCCTAATAACTAAGGTTATAGGTTTATCAAGGATTATGCTGCACCTAGAAGGGTTGAGGATATGTCATGTATTAGGAGACCACCTATTGATGCTCCTAGCTTTGAGGTCAAACCTAGTACCATGTCTATGCTTAACAATTACCAATTTGGAGGGTTACCAAGTGAGGATCCTAACCAACATATATCAAATTTTTGTGATGTATGTGAGTTAGTGAAGTATAATGGTATTACTAAGGATGCCTGTCAAACTTAGGTTATTTCCTTTTACCTTAAGGGATATAGCTAAAAGTTGGTTACAATCTCTATCTCCTAGGAGTATTGTCACTTGGGATGACTTAGCCTTTATGTTTTTGAACAATTTTTTCCACCTATTAAAACCGCCCAGCTTAGGAATGAAATTATCACTTTTCACCATTTTGATGGAGAGTCTTTATATGAAGCTTGGGAGAGGCAAAAAGAACTACTTAGGAAGTCTCCACACCATGGGATGCCCATTTGGAGTCAAGTCTAAACTTTTTATAATGTGTTGAATTATTTAACAAGAAATAATGAGGATGCTGCTGCAGGTGGTGCTTTATTAAATATGTCCCAAGAGGATGCATACAAACTATTGGAGGAGATGGCAATCAACAACTTGCAATGGGCAAGTGAAAGGAGCCAAAACCTAAAGAATACCATGGCTGTCCATTAAGAGGATAAGATAGACAAATTGAGTTATCAAGTTGCATTGCTTACAAAGCAACTTGAAACCTTGGGTTCCAACAATTATAATAATATTTCCAATATTTCTAATATTAATTGTTGTGAATATTGTGGGGATAATCATGAAAGCATAAATTGTCATTTAGGAAATTCTAATGAAACTAATGATGTGAATTTTGTGGGGAATTTTCGACAAGGCAATAACAACAACAATCATTTCTCCAACACTTTCAATCCAGGATGGAGGAACCATCCAAAATTTTCTTGGAGAGACAACTCAAATACCCAAGGAGGACAAAAAAAAAAAGGGATCTATCAAGTTCCACCTTAACAACACCAACATTTCCAAGCCTCAAATTTCAATAAAAATTCTCACACACAAACTCCACCTTTATCTTATAATGTTTCTTTACTTGAGTAATCTATGATAAAGATGAATAATATTTCTAGTGCTTTCATGCAGGATACTAAAGCATAAATTAAAGGTTTAAAGAACCAAGTGGAGAAACTAGCTTAAATTACTAATCCACAAGAGAAAAGAAATGACTTAGAAAGATTAGTAAGTCAACTTGCTGGATTTCAACTTGAGACAAATAAAGAGTTTTCAAGCTTCATGGTCAAAACAGAGAACCAATTCAACACTCAAGCTGGTGCCATTAAAGGACTTGAAACTCAAATAAGCCAACTAGCAAACATGTTTCAAAGAACACAAGAAATCCTCCCAACCAATACTGTAAAAAATCCTATCGAGGTAATGTCTATCAATTTGCAAGATGGAAAGAAACTAACTAGTTCTTTTGATGTGCAACTAGGTCATTTGGAAAATAAATAGGACATAGATTGCTAAGAAAAGCCAAAAGTCATAGTTGAAGGGGAAACTGAAGCACAAGGTTTGAAATATGTTTCCAAGGTTCAAGTTGAGGTACTGAAGCCTCATGTTTCTAAGTATTTACCTCTTCATGCTAGAGGAGGCCCTGGAAGAGGAAAAGAATCAAAAGATGAGCTGCTACCCGTGGAGGAGGAAAGAGAAAATAATTGGGAATACAAGCAACACCCACCACCACCATTCCCAAATAGGTTTAAGCAGAAGAAATTAGACTTTCAATTTGGTAAATTTCTAGATGTTTTTAAGAAACTGCTTGTTAATATCCCTTTTTTAGATGCTTTAGAAAATATGCCAAATTATGCTAGGTTTCTAAAGGAAATTATGAAAAAGAAAAAGAAACTAGGAGGTCATGAGATGATAGTTTTGACTGATGAGTGCAGTGCCATATTACAACACAAGCTACCACAAAAATTAAAAGATCCAGGGGGTTTCTCTATTCCTTGTTGTCATATTAAATTTTCTAATGTTTTATGTGACTTACGAGCTTCCATAAATTTAATGCCTTATTCTTGTTTCAAGAAGCTTGGACTTGGAAAAGTAAAGTCCACCTCAATTTCTTTACAAATGGCAGACTGTACCATCAAGAAACCAAGGGGAGTACTTGAGGATGTACTTGTCAAAGTCGATAAGTTTTACTTTCCCATGGATTTTGTGGTATTAGATATGGATGAGGATGGTGATGTACCTTTGATTTTTGGTCCTTTCTTAGCTACTAGTCGTGCTTTAATAGATATATAAGAAGGTAAGATTACCTTTAAGGTTGGTAGCGAAAAGGTGACCTGTAATATCTACAAACCCCCTTCTTATCCAAACGATGAATGGTTCCATGAGAATAGGGTTTTTCAGCCAAATTTGTTAGGGAAAAGTAACAAAGAGATTAAATGATCGCATGGATTGTCGTTTTTATTAAGAGTTGCTTTGGAGGTGGAAGCAACTAAGAAATTGATCCTGGATGAGCTCTACAAGAAAGTCAAGCTAAAGACTTGAAACAAACCTTTTTTGGGAAGCAACCCAAAGTTTAAAGGTATTTTTAATTTTAATTTTTAATTTCCTTTTTGTTGTTTTTGTTTTGTGTTTTTAGTTGTCAAAGAATATAAAATCAAAGGAGAAGCATAAAGGGAGTGATCGGTCAAGGGAGCTTCATAAACTAACTATGCAATTTCATTGCATTTCATCAAATGGGGGAGATTTCTTAACCCTTGCTTTTTATTATGTTTATTTTTCTTTGTTTTGAACATCGAGGACTATGTTCATCTTAAAGTTAGGGGTGGGATCTCTTTGTTTGAAGTTTTTCTTCTTTAGTTTTAAAATTTCTTAGTTTTTAGTTTAGTATTTAAAAAAAAAAAAATAGCTGTTTTTGTTGCTATTTTTTTGTTTTTAGTGTTTTTCAGCATATTTTGATGAGCCTATGATAATAATATGATTGTGAATAAATTGATTCTTAGGTTGTGGAATTGTTTTTGTGTATTCTCTAATGCCTAAAGTAAAGTTCACATGTTGTTACTTTCAAACTTATTTTGAGCACTTTATTAAATATGTATGCTTTTGATTGTATTTTGGAGAAGGTTTGCATTAATTTAGAGTGATTATTTTTGTGAACTCTAGAACTTGCATAATTATTGCTTGAGGCGAAATCCTAGAGAGATGCATTACTTTGAATATGATTTAGGCCATCTTTGTTTTGAGATTAAGCCTTTCTAGCCTACCTTTGAAATATTTATCCGTTAGTACCTTATTTGAGCCATTTTTAGGATGCATAATTGATTGCATATTAGAGCTTTTTTATTCATTAAGCCACATTGACTTACCTTTTATGTCTAAATATATTTTTCCTACCTTATACACATTTATAGAAGAGAGCTTATGTAAAATTGATTTATGTTTATAAATTGTATTTGGTGGAGTGAAGTAGAAGATAATTTGGGGGTGGTTGATGTTGGTAAAAATATAGTTATATATCTTTGATGTTGAAAAAGAAGTTCAAGCAAGGTATGGAAAAGAACAATTTGTGGGTTGAAAGGAAGATTCAAAAAAAAAAATTGTTGTGAAAAAGAGAGTTGTTTTGTGAAGTTTAAAGGAAGGGAAGAAGAAAAGTACTTTTGAAAGGAGAAAACAAAAGTTTTATAAGCATATTATTCATAAGTTTTCTTTCTTTGAATTTTTATTTCCTATCCTTTACTATCTTCTAAACCATTACCCTAAAACCTTTACATTACAAGCCATTAAAGTCCTATGGATTCAAGGTAATGCATTGATCTATATTAGTGGTGAGCTATTTAATTATGTTAAGCATATGGTAGTTCATATATTTATTTTCAAACTCTATTCAATGTAGATTTATTCAAGTGCATGACATTGAATGTATTATTTGATTTTCACACACACACACTTGAAAGTGTTAATTATGTTGAATAGAAGATAAAGTGTTGAGATGCATGATCACTTGAAAATTACTTTTGAATTAATATGATTGTGCAATCTTTGAGGCAACCTCATCAAGGTATTTGGTTTTATAGGAGTGTGTTTTTAGTTCTTTCTTTGCTAGGGACTAGCAAAGTTCAATTTGGGAATATTCGATAGGCATAAGATGTTAATATTTTTATGCCACTTTTTATTTTGAATTTAAGCTAGTTTATGATTAATTGGTGATGAAAAATACTTAATTACTGTATTTTTCTATTTTCAGTAAAAGAAAGACAAATGCTGGAATTACTGTATTTCTATGCAACTTTTATTGAGAAAATCATATTTGGAGCCACACTTTAAGGTTTTGTGCAATTCTAGTTGAAAATGATTCCTGATTAACAAGGCTTCAATGCTACAAAGTTTCATTTCAAATGGTTTGGCCAATCAGTGCCAGTTTGATTTACAAAATTAATATTTCCAACAGTTGTGGCAGATTTACACTGTCTCGGGAAAATGAGGATTTTAGTATCTTCCTAATGTCCAAATTGTGCGATAAATATATGCCTGGAAAGCTAGGACAGAGACCTAACATTTTCAACAAATATCACTGGATTCAGAATTCATTTGGTCACCCAAAGTATACTTGAAATCTGACTGACGGTCATTGAAGATAAAAAAAGGAAAGTTTTATGCTTACTAGAACTACCATTATGATTGGACTGCCATGTCACCACACTTCAGCCATGTGTACAAAATTTGCCACATCATATGCCACATGGAAGGTCAGATTATTCTAATTATATTAATTGGAATAATATCTATACTAAAAGGAATTAGAGTTGCATATTAATTGGATTCCTAAAGAGATAAGGAATGTTTCCTTATCTCTAGTGTGAACATGAGACACATTTTACCTTAATCTCCGTGAGGTGGCCAGCCATACTAGGGAAGATAGGAGTTGGAGATTGAGTTTACATATTATCTCCTATATTCTCTAGGTTTTAGAAGTGCTTTAGGGTAAAACCTCTCCTAAACATTCCCTATAAATACCATGCATTGCTGAAGGGAAAACACACCATTCACCACCAGCCCTAACGGCTGGACGTTTTTCTCTCCATTCCCACAGCATAACAGCAGCTTTGTTTTAGGTTTTATATTCAGTTTTGAGTGTTATTTCACAGTAAGATTGTGATACACAAAGCCTAGCACAAGGGAGAATTTCGGCCAAGCCATTGGAGGAGTCAACTTTGTGACTTGGATAATAGTTTGGAGAAG
Organism: Ochetophila trinervis; assembly: GCA_003254975.1. Classification (NCBI taxonomy): domain Eukaryota; kingdom Viridiplantae; phylum Streptophyta; class Magnoliopsida; order Rosales; family Rhamnaceae; genus Ochetophila; species Ochetophila trinervis. The sequence continues at coordinate 70,348 of QANX01005260.1, read as the reverse complement.
CTAAGAAGAGAAGATTGAAGGACTAATTTCCAGCAGCCATCAACTTTGGATTTGATTTCTTTTCTCTTATTTTCTTTGCTATTTAAACTATGTTATCTCTTATTTATTTGATGGATAATTTAGGGATGATGAGTAGCTAATTTTTCTATGAAGATTGCAATGTAACCTTATTACAAGTATTTAGTTTTTAATGCATATTTAGTTTGATTCATGTTTAAAGGTTAATATTTCATTATAGTTCTTAATGCTTCCATGAAAAGATGGATTGATTTAGTATTTATATTGGCTTAGGAATAATTAGTCTAAGTATGGAAAAATAATGAAATACATATTTATAGGAATATTGCATGCTGTAGTGACAACTTTAACAAGGTCTTATTGGGTTTGCATGGCTTAGGACTTAAATTTCTGTATTTATATTAGGGATAATTGACAGGACCCGACCCACCTGGATCCTGACTGCATGACTTAATATTTCCATTAAGCCAATATGCAGTTTTTATTTCTACCAAGTCATCAATAAATAAAAAATTTAACAAACGGGGAACTCTCTACTGCCAGAAATTTATTAAAAATTTCAGCAGCATCTCGTCTGTTTTGGCAACATCCCCAAATACAAACAGTTGCAATTCCTGCATGGAAACATTCCTATACAAATTCCAACTACCAGCACACATATCCCAGTCAAACCAATACAAAAATTATTTAGTTCGTAGCTGGACTCAGTATGAAGACTGAGCTGCCTACATACCTTTTTGCTAGGGATCAAGCTACCTGTAGTTCTTTAAAGCATATTTACACCAAATATGCTACTGCCCATCACATCAATAAACTCAGCACACGTTCCTCACTTAACATATCATAAACACTTTTAATTCCCTCAATGCTTTTCAAATACATTTAACAAATAATAATATACATAGCTTGGCGGCATGATTCCTCACTCAAGCAGTTCTCATCTATACCCATATATTATGCATTTACTCTAGAGAAAAATAACATAATATATAATTATCACACATTATTCATTAACAATTCTAACTTCACATAATAGAATAACCAGTCATCACGATCCTTCGCCCTAAGGCATCGTGGCATAAATGTAACCATCATCACCATCCGCCTCACCATCCACAGTTTCCATAACAATTCATATAATCAAATCCACATACACATTCAACATAGCGATTAACACACAAATTGGCTGTAGCACATACGTATTTAGTTCACAGAACAGTTCGCAACCATAAATTCAATTATAATCTCAGCATCTCAATTCATTCCACAGCAAACACCAAAACACAACTACACACATATCTATATCCCCAATCATCCATAATTCCTATTTTAACCGTTATTTACAACACTGCTCAAGACCGGTTAATTCCAATACTCACTTATAATATGCGAATTATATATCAAAACGAAGCTTGAGCAGAGTAGGATACAACCATGGACTTACCTCGTCCAACCGCAGTCGATGGTGGCCGGAAGATGGCAGGAAAGTGGCAGCCGAATACCCTCCATTTATACAGTCCATACGAGCGAGCTTTGAGACGACCGAACACCGGAATCAGCCTCAAGAGGTCCAAAAGAGGGGGAACGAACCGGTCCAGTGATCGGAAACTGCCGGAATCCGGAGACCGAAGAAGCCATGGGTCCACCGGTTTCTTCATCATTTCTGGCGATTCACGGGGTTCCACAGCCACAGCTTGGAGGGGAACAGTGGAGGGGAAGGCGGCCCATCTTTTCCGGGTGGTGGATCGACCTCACCTCGCCGGAATCCGGCAAACTCGAAATGGGGGCTTACCGGTTTTGACTCGATTCCAAGCGTTCGGGGCTGCTCCACGGGCTGTTACCGGCTTGGTTGAGGAGGGGAGACTGCTGGCTTCAAGTTCGGCGTAAATTTCGGCCCGATCTGGCAGGAGATCAGCTGCTGCCGGTGAAGGCACGGTGGGTGCCGTGCTGCGCATGGAGGGGGGGCCGTCGGGGAAGAAGGTGGAAAATTCCAGAAATTTCTGGAATTAAAATAAAACCAGGCAAGGGCAGTTTCATAATTTCTCTCTTTTAAGTCCAGCCTAGCAAAATTACCAAAATGCCCCTCACACTATTTTAACCATAACTTCTCAGTCTTAGCTCAGAATCAAGCATGCTACTAGTCTACAAACTCGTATCGACTAGCTGTACGCAATGGTACCACAATAAAGAAAAACTAAAACCACAGGAAAAGTCAACCCCGGGCCCACTTACAATCAAACTTGGTCAAATTTGAGAATTTTTTTTTTAATCTTTTCCCGGGACGGGGTGTTACAATAATTAAATATGTTGTGCTTGCTAGATTAGAATGCATTGATGAATCAATTTCTAGTCATTTGTGGTTAAAGGGGAGTTAACCTATGAATCTATATTGCATTAGGATTAAATATGAGTAATAGTGGTGAAGTTATGATCCTTGTTCTCTATAATATTTGATTACCTACTTGTTGCTTTGTCTTTAATTTTATCATTGGTTTCTTAAATTTCTGTTTTGATACTCAACAATCACTCAAAAACAAATCTCTTTTACTTTTCAAAGTTTAATTTAGAATTGATTTATTTTTAAAACTAGAGACATTATTCCTTGTGGGATCAATATCGGTTTTCTTTTTAAAAGAAATCCGCTTTATTACTTATTGATTCGTGCACTTACGAGTTACTCTAAAATATACCACAACAGTGCTCACAAAAAATGAAGGTAAAAAACTATAACCTATTTAGTATGTTAGGAAAATGTTTTTGGATGCAGAGGCCAAATATTCAGAAATAGAAAAGTTGATCATCTTACTCATCATTATTGAACAGAATTTGAATCCTACTTTCGATTCCATACAATTAAGTTCGTCATGATTTATCCACTAAGAACTATCTTACACAAACTGGGAGAATGGTGCCTTTTGTATGGAATTGGTTAAGTTTGATATTCATTATGTCCCATAGATAGCAAGTGACAGGACTCGACCTGCTTGGGTCCTGCCTGCGTGACTTAATGTTGCCACTAAGCAACAAGCAGTCGTGAAAGTCCGCTAAACCATTATTCAAAAAAAAAAAAACCAACAGACCGAAAGGTTTCTCTACTGCCGGAAATTTTATTAAAAATTTCGGCAGCATTTCGACTGTTTTCTAACACTCCCCAAAAGCAAAAGCTACAGACCTGCAAGGAAAACCTGTCCTAAACCATATTTATTCTACCAGCATGCGTTTCCCACAGAAATAAACCACAAATCAGTACATAACTCAACACTTAAACAAATATATTGTTTAAGTACGGTGTAGCTGGACTCAGTCTAAAACTGAGCTGCCTACATACCATTTCTACAAGGGATCAAGCTACCTGTAGTTTCGAAATGCATATTTACACTAAATATGCCACAACTGATACAATTTATAATCAAAAGTCAAAGCCTCAAATATACGTTATAACTCACTTTCAATCACATCAAACGCCATCACATCTCCACATCATCGTCCACCTCATCACCATTTCCATATCAGTTCAACACCATCAATTCAACGTAAACAATCCCAGCAACTCAATTAATTCAGATTTCCAAACAGCCCACTATTCATAAATCAATTCTACACAACCGAATCCATATAGAGATTAACACACGATTTATCTATATAATATATTCCGTAATATTTCTCACTATTCCCAAATTTTAAAGCACCAATCGATTTCACAATTAATTCCATAAACCCAATCGGCTCTCAAACCGTCAACAGCAATTACTTATTTCACAATAATTATATACATACGTACATAATTTCACAGAACAGTTCACACGATCAAATTCTCATAAATAAAGCCACATAACGATTAACACCCAACTCCATTGACACACGTACATATTTATACCACAGAGCAATTCGTCATCAAAGCAACTTAATTATATAATATATTACGTAATCAATACTGCTAATCACGACACCCGATCACATACACACATTCTATATTGTATTCTGGCATGTCAATCCATTACAAAGTAATCACCACACCATAATTACACACATTCTACATCACCAATCATCCACAATTCCTATTTAGCAGTTATTGACAACACTGCTCAAAACTGAGTAACTTGGAATACTCATTTATAATATACAATTTATGTCAAAACGAAGCTTAAAGAGAGTAGAGTACAACCATAAATTTACCTCGTCCAAACGCCGCCGGTGGTGGCCGAAAATTGGCCGGGAAGTGACAGCCAAGTTTCCTCCATTCATACTGCCCAAATGAAAAAGATTTGAGGCGAACGAGTATCGGAATCGGACTCAGGAGGTCCAAAATAGGAGGAAAAGACCGGTTTCGCCGCTGGAAACTGCCGGGATCCAGCGACCGGAGGAGAGTTGGACTCGCTGGATTCTTCGTCGATCCCGGCGATCCACGGCGTTTCACGACCGAATCTGGGCGGAGAAAAGTGGAGGAGGCCCCGGTGAGCTTTTCCCAAGGGTGGGCTGGCCAGTTCCACGCCGGAATCCGGCAAACACGCCATGACCGCCAGCTGCTCCCTCCTCGGTTTTCGGCGATCCAGACTTCTTCACGGCGAGCCACCGGTGTCATCGAAGAGAGGAGGTCGCGGCTTCCTTGCCAGAGCAGTTTCCGGCTTGGCTTGGCCAGAAGACGGTCAGTCTGACGAGGCAGTGGGTACACGAGTGGGGGGGGCTGGCGCCAGGAGAGGGAGGCTTCGGGTCCTTCTCCCAAAATCCAGAACTTTCTGGAATTAAAATTGGTAAAGGCAGGGCCAAAATGGTCATTTTCCCTGCCACAGCAATTTACCAAAATACCCCTCACACTCTTCCGGTTTTAACTTCTCAGTTTTAACTCCAAATCGAGCGTGCTGCTAGTCTATGGACTCGTATCAACTAGCTCTACGCATCAGTACCACGTTCAAAGCCATAGCACGCTCACACACAAAGTCAACCCCGAGCCCCTCGCGCGGTCAAACTCGGTCAACTCGGTCAATTTTGAGAAATTTCTAATATTTTCTTGGGACGGGATGTTACAGCAAGGAAGTCACAATTCTTGGCAAACTTTGTCGCAGATTTTTCAACCTTAGAGCAAAAGCAACTAGAACATAAAGAATAAAGGGTTACCAAGCCCTGGACTCTTTATGTTGATGGCTCATCCAATGCAAGGGAAGTTGAGCAGGAATGTTGCTGCGAAGCCCGAGCAAAGAATTAATTGAACATTCTTTTCATTTTGAAATTCAAGAATTGAACAATGAAGCATAGTACAAATTCCTCATTGCTAGACTCAAATTAGCCTATAAGTTTAAAGTCTTGACTGTACAAGTTTTCAGCAACTCGTCGCTAAGAGTTAATCAAGTCAATAAATTGAAGTATTTGCTAATTCAAGAAGGTGGAGTTAAAATAGATAATGAGAGACCAAAATAGCCATACGAATTCATCAAGACTACCAGGTTAGGCCAATCATGGATTACATCATCAATGGAACACAACCATCAAACAAGTGAGAAGCTCAAAAAATTGAGGATGAGAGCCTCTTGATATAGTTTATTGAAAATTTTGGAAATGTAGTAATAGTAAGGTTTGTAACAATGTTTACTTTTCATTTGTGTTGGATTTCTAAAGTCAATTATTTACTAACTATTATTTTTTCCTTTTTTTACCGAGTGGTATTATTTGTGGCAGGTTTGTTTGGGATGATGAGATTCATTATATTAAAAATTGTACTTTTGATAAAATTGATATTTTGTCTAATGAGATTACTAAATTAATTTCTAATATACTTGTATTCATCTATAATCTTTAAGCTATATTGACAAGTTTGAGAGATTATCACCAACAAATATTATAGAAGGATTAGATAAAGCAAAAGTGAGGTTATTTGGAGCAATTATTGTTTTCATTGTTAAAATGATGTAAATTAGAGATAGTATGTATTTTAGGGATATTATGTAGATTGTAATTTCTACCATACTCCTTTGCATCAGTTGTATCAATTTGCTTGTATATTTGTTGCTCAAAATCCAAATAATATCAAAACAGTTCAACGTCCCAATAGGAGTAATTAATTTTGTTTTTAAGCAAATCCTTTTTGACAAAACTGTTATGAATGACACCTTCTAACTTGTTTGAATCAAGGGCGAGATATGTAAAGCATAACCATTTAAATTGTAATGGAACCATTAGGACCATTTAAATTGTTCTCTTGAAGATCGAGATATGTTTATCCATGGAAGTATTCAAAGATCCACATATTGAAAATTTAACTCGTGAAGTAATTCGTACATTTGAAAGCAGAAGAAAACTAATTTATTTTAATAAACGTAAAAAACATTAATAAAACATCCCCAAAATGTATAAAATTTGGCATCTCTTATATCAAAATACTATGTCATCCATCATGGTAGTAGATCATGAAAAAAGATAAATATATATGGTTAAAAAAAACGGATAAACAATAAAATGAAACATTTTTTATCATAGTATTCATGGGGTGTGACTTTACCAACATTATATGCAAATTTATTTTCATATGAATCATTTGAACTATTGCTTATGCTATCTACATTGGATCTATAATGAAACATAAAAAAAAATTAGTACACAAAACAAAAGTTTTTGTTTTTCTATATATTTAAATGAAAAAAAAATGTTTAAATAGTATACCTATAAAATAATACTATTCCAGCAGTCCATATCCTATGATTGACAATAACAAGGGAAAGATTTTTTATACAACTACTTTATTCGCTTTGAAGAAATTTGCGCACCATATGCAATGTCGTTTCTAATTTTTTTAGTGCAGATTATGTACCTCATTTAATATATGGTTGGTAGGCTCAACAATAAAGGATGAATCATCATCAAGAATGGAAACTAAGTGAGACAACCTTGCATGCCTTGTGATCAAAGATTGATCATGTACTTCATTAATTTTTTCACTTTAATTGTTCCATACTCCAGTAAAAATCTTCTTTTGGGTAAACTTTTACCATTTAGGTCTTCATTGGCCATGCTTACTGAAATGTGCAATGAAATCTATCAGAGTTCTTTCTTGAAATATGCCTTTTAAAAAATGCATGTGCACTTTAGGTTCTTTGGCTGCTTGATATTCCTTCACTAAAAATATGATTAACATATGCAAGAATCCATTTACGACGAATTTCATATAATTGATTTAACCATGGATCATTTTCTGAATTTGTGATTTGGTTGTTCAACAAATTGGGTGATGCTATGCCAAATGGTGCACTTAAGATGATTATTAATGATTAAGATCTAACAATGACAATCAATACCTCATATTCTTTCAAATACTATTCATTGCTATTATAATATTATTGCATTAGTATTGATCGAAAGCTTATTTAAAATATGCCATATGTAATAGAAATGAATAGTATTTGAAAGAATATGAGATATTGATTGTCATTGTTGGATCTTAATCGTTAATAATCATCTTAAGTGCACCATTTGGCATAGCATCACCCCATTTGTTGAACAACCATACGTAAGAATCTATCTTCTCAACACTTAGATACCCACATCCAAATATAGTTGTTTGACCATGATGATTATCCTAACTAATGGTGCAAAAATTATACCATACTTATTTGTGTTATATTTTGTGTCAATCACAACATTGCCGAAAAAGCCATATGATGTCCATGAATATGATCAAACCAAAAGCATCTAGTAAGTTTGTGTTCTTCATTTGTTTCAAAATAAAATTAAAATCCCAAATAATTTTCTTCCCACGAAGAAATAAAAATCTATCAAGGTAGGTATATGCATCAAATTTTTGATATCACCTTCTACGTATCCAATATTTTGTGGATAACTACATTCGATCTTCATTACCTTTATTTGTTGACATGTTGGGATTTTGGCTTCAGATAACTGTTAAGTTAAAACTCCTTTTTGCAATAGATATATTCCAAAGTGTCCGTAACAAATGCACTTTACTTGGTGTTCAAAGTGCATGATTTTTGACATTCTAGAAAATTACTTACAATCCAATTGGGTCAAGTTTGCCACTTTATTATTGATAAGTTAGCTTTACAACCTAAGAAAGTTACTCCTCATTGCCTATCAAAGTGTCATTTGTTTCTCAGTTTTTAAAACAAACAAACGCCTTCAGTACAACCTAAATTGTCTTTTTTGCTTCTATAGTTGTTGCTCATCCTTGCACTAAATTTAGACTCCCTTGTATATGAATTATAAATGAGAAAAGCTTTATCAATAGTATGAAACTTTTGTCCAAGTTGAGGTTTCTTATATGCTACCGCTTGTGGAATATGGCTGTCTTGAAGAGTTTTCTGAGACATTACTATGGAAATTTGATGGGATGCAATTTATATATAATTTGATTTGAGGGTGTTTTATTCACTTAAAATAGATTAATTTGTATTTTTCTACGTTTTAGGTGGATTTTAGCTTAAAGAGATGAAAACTGAAGAAACAGTAGAAAAATCGTAATTAAACAAAAAAAATGAAGAAGCAGTGGTAAAACCGTAATTAAGCGGACTTTAGGAGCAAGGCAGTGCATCCCAGCTGCCTGGGTGGGCGCGAATTTGGTCATTTTTGTGCAATTTTATCAGTTTTAGCCCTAGGTTTTAGTATAAATATGTTTTATCATTGTTGTAATAGGGGGAGCCAACTTTTAGACAACTTTTACCTTTAGAATTGAATTTTTCTCTCAAGTTTGTGCTTCTAATATTCTATTCTTAGGTAAGAATAATTCTCAACTAGTTATGCAATTGTGAGACTTATTTTTATTTCAATCCAATTTAATTATTCAATTTATGTTATTCTGTGTTTATTGTTTATATTTTCAATTTCTCATAATTATAATTTGAATTCGTTATTTTTATGTGAGATTGAATTATTGCTAAATTGAATTCTCAATCATATTGAATTTTTAATAATTAGTAGCAAATAGACTTTAATTATTATGATCCCAGTTTCTGTTAATTGTCTATGAAAATATAAATTAGATTAAAACTTTGCAACGTTTGGAGAGTTTGTCTTTATTTGGCTTTACTCCTGTTCTTGATTATTTTCTGAGATAAATTCAGGTCATATTGATTCTAGATTTAATTTCAGAATTTATAACTAATTCATGATCGTATCTGGATTAGTTTATTTTAGTGAGAAATATAGAATAATTAGGCTATGCCAATTATTTATGCCAAATTGAATGAAGAATTGAAATTTTTATGTCTATGATCAATTGTTTACTAGTCTTATGAATTATTCTTATCCCAAGAGTTTCTTTTTATTTTTTGTTTATTTTCAGTATTTACTAGTTTTGATTTAATTTAGAATATTTTGCAAGCAATCTAAAACCCCCCATTTTTATATTTTTAGTTTAGTGTTTTACTATGATAGAATTTAAATTGGATTTCAACACAGTTCCTATGGATTTGACCTAGACTTGCCACTACTATAGTTTTGGTAAATTCAATATTATAATTTTGGTGTTTACGACACGCATCAAAATTGCAATAGTTATATGTAAATTACATACTAGAATTTAGGTCACTGAAATATATCTAGAAAGTAAAGAAACAATTGCTAAGTGGAGTTTAACTTCCTCTATTTAAAGTAATTGGAAAAGAAACCATCTAAAATTCCTTCAATTTCCCCAATTTATATCATACTTTTTTTAATTCAAAATTGCATACTCAAATGAAATTAAATCTGCCACACATTCAAACCATAGGTTAAACCACTAGTCAATTTTATTACCATTATTTATTATGATTTACTTTTCATATTGTTAATAATTTAGGATTTTTATAGAACCTATGATCTTGCTTTGGTTTTGTTTGTGAGATAACAAAAAGTTGGTGATTTTGGAGCATTTCAAGCCTTTTGAAGTTGTTTGGAGTCCATAAAGAGCTCAAAAGGCCAAAGAATGCATAGAAAACGATAATTCAAGAATATCAGTGCCTAGGCACCCAATCTTAGAGCCTAGACGCTGCACATGGAACCATTTAGCAAATTTTCAGCTCCAAGACAGCACATCCAGCGCCTTGGCCCTGGTCTTGTAGTGCCTAGGAACTATAACGTATTTTAAGTTACAATTTGGACATAGTTTTAGGGTTATTTTTGTTATTTTATGTAGTAGTTTAAACACTTTATAATTAGGGCTTAGAAGGGGGATTTGTTGGTTGCCTCTTTTGGAAATAGAGGATTTTGAAGGCTACAGAGAATTTTTGGAAATCCAATTTTAGTTTTTCTCTTCATCTCTTCTTTTTACATTTATTCTATGACTAATTTTTAGAGTTTACTTTTCTTTCATTATGAACTAAACTTTAAATTCCTAGGGTGATGATGTAGTCATGACATAATGTATTGAATTGCTCTTAGTTTTTGTTTGATGTATTTTTCTTTGAAATTAGAGTACTTTCTAGGCTTTTAATCCTTCTAAATGGGTGGTCTTCAATTAATTGATTTGTTGATCATATTCAAACCGAAAGGAGAGATACATGTTAGTTCTTTGTAAAGAGTACCACAAATTGCATATAGGATAAAGATAAATTTTACATAAATTGTGTAATTACAAATTGAACCTTTTTAGTTTAATGAATCTATAAATGTTCTCATTCCTTTCGATAACTCTAAGGTTCTAGCATCTATAGGTATTTTTATTAACACATGAGAACGATTAACAAATAGTTTCGGTTCTAAATTTTTAAATGAGAGATTAATGCTAAAGCAAGTTGGGTAATTCATTATAGAAAAGTTTTGGTGAAATTTGAACCTAGGCTATAAATTAATTGACTTTTATTCTCTAAATTTAAATTTTCAGTCCTTTTATTTAGTATAGCTCATTCTTATTCAATTAGAAAATTTTGATTTTGGAAATTAATTTTCAATCGTTCAAATAAAATTAGAGTTAGCATAATTTTGGTAGTTAGTAATCAACAATTTCTTGGGTACAACAACCCGTTCTTTTAACTATATTACTTGTTCCGATAATGTGCACTTGCATTACTCAATTTTCAGAATATTTTTTTGGCGTTGTTGCTAAGGATTGTTTCTTGATTATTAATATTGATACAAATTGACTCTAATTTTAGTTTGAATCTTTATGTTATTTTATTTATGGTTGTTGTCTGTTCTTTTTGGGAAAATTTCATTTATACCCCCTGATGTTTATTCCTATTTCACCATAAACACTATAGTTTGAAAAATTTCACATATACCCCCTACCGTTACCAAAATTTTATTAAAATTTAACTGCATAAGGACAAAATAATTATTGAACAATCTTTGAAATATAAAAAGGAAAGTTTCATATAGACCCCCTAATGTTTACCTCTATTTCACCATAAACTTTGTGGTTTAAAACATTTTACATATATCCCTCTCATTACCAAAATATCCATTAAATTTAACTACGTAAGGACAAAATATAATTGAACAGTCTTTACAATAAAAAAATTAATTTTTTTATCTCACTTCATTGGAATTTGTATAATAATAACAAAATATAAAAATAAAGTTTCTTTTTTATTAATTAAAAGCTTTTTTCTATTTTGATTTTTATATTTTGAAATTATTATTATTGGAGAAATATCGAAGATGTAGCTAGAACTAGGAATCAAAACTATCCGTTTCTTCATCATCATCCGTTTACTGATTTTGTTATTCTTCATCGGTCCTCACCTTTTTTCTTTTCTTCTTCTTTCCTGATCTGGGTCCTATTATATTATTTGTTTTTTCTTATTCTTTTTCGATATAGGTCATCTGCTATTCTTTTTTTCTTCTTAATCTGGGTTCTTCTTCGCTTAAGCTTCCATAGCCGACTTGCCTCCACCTTTGGCAATGGATGTCACGACTTTGTTAAAGGTTTCATTGGTGGATTTGTTTCTTTTAGGGGCTAGAATGCAAAATCTGAAAGACTTTCATCAAAAAATATTTGCTTGATTTGGTGGTAACTATATAATATAAGAAGCTATGGTCCTTAATTTAATTGAAAGTATAGGATAACAACTTCGAGGAGAAACAAACAAGAATAATTTATGGATTTTAGGGTTTTTTGGGATTGAGGTTTGATCTGGGTATTTAAATTCCACGACCTTTGTTTGGTGGATAGTTTTTATTTTGGAATATAGGGAAGAAGATCAAGGTGGGTTTAAGAGGTGGGGTTTAGAATAATTAATAAAAGACCATGGTTAGAAGGTAGGGCTTGGTGCTCGACGGATCTGGTTAGAAGAAGAAAAGAGGAAAACAATTTAATCGTAATTTGTTAATTTTACAAAAAATGAGGGTATTTAAAACTTTTTGTACCACCATCTATGAGAGAGAGTATTAGGTAGCGAAATTTTGGTAACGGTAGTGGGTTTGTAAAATGTTTCAAACCACAGGGTTTATAGTGAAATAAGGGTAAAGTTCAGGGGGTCTGAATGAAAATTTTCCAAAAAATTATTACAATTTGTTAATTTCAAAAAATCTAAGGGTATTTAGGACTTTTTTGTACCGCCAGCTAGGAAAGAGAGTATTAGGTAACAAAATTTTGGTAATGGTAAGGGGTATATGTGAAATGTTTTAAACTATAGAGTTTATGGTGCACTATGGGTAAATATCAAAGGGTCTAGATGAAATTTTCCCTCTCTTTTTTTAGGTGTTAAATCAAGTGTATGAGACTGTTTAAGAGCTTCAATCTGATTCCAATTAATTTTGAGATTGAACAAATATGTCGTTAGAATCAAAAGGAAGGAAGATAAGCTTTCTGACATATTCAAAATGTTATGAGAATGCCAAGCTATATAAAGAGATGACTAAATAGAGGCATGGCATGCATATTTTACCATGTGAATTTATTCATGGACAAAGAGTGTTGCTTTTCAACTCTCAGGTGAGATTGTTTCCCAGGAAGCTTCCTTTTAGGTGGTCTAGAACCATTTACTACGATGCATGTGTCTCCTTATAGAGCTACGAAGATTCAATCCAAGAATAACAAGATCAAGGTCAATGGGCAAAGGTTGAGAGAAATGAAATAGGGCTTTATATTTGAATTTGGGTAATAGGGTATCTATTTTCGAATTAGGAGCGTTGGGCTTGGTAGAATGGGGCATTATAACTGAAGTAGCATTGTCATTAACTTAGGTACCATGGTAGTTAAAGTGAAATGTCATCTTTATTAAATGAAGTAGTATAGTCTAAGTTAAAAAGCATTAGCATTAAGTGAAATAGTATTGTAGCTATGTGAATCAACATTGTCATTAACAATGAATGTTAAGTAAGAAAGAAAAAGCAATTGAAGCTGAAATTGTGCAAATTTTTTTTAGCTAGGATTTATTACGCCAAGCTTATGCACATAATTTGACAATAAAATGATAAGACTGTAATTCTCAACTATTAAAAATTAAAACATAAAACTAAAAGGGATATGGCATGTTTGCAACTTAAATTTTATCAGGGTTGGCCATTACACCTTTAACTTTTTTTCTTAGCATTTTGTTCCCTGAACTAACAAAAGTTTGGCACCGTGCAACGTTTGTTTATTTTTTGCTCATAAAATTGGTCACATGCTACAAATGTGACTTTTATTAGGGGCAAAATTGTCATCTTCTTGTTGAAAAAACAAACAGAGGATGCAAAGTACTAAATTTTTGTTATTTGGGGTGCAAAGTGGCAAGAAAAAAGTTTAGGATGCGATGTGCCAATCCTAATAAAGTTCATAGTACAAATGTGTTGATATTTGCATCAAATTCTAGACCAAATTTTACAAACACATATATATAAGCTTAAAATCTACATTCCAAAATACATACCAAAGTACATGTGTATGATAAAATTGATATAAATTGTATTGATCGATGAGCATTAATATTATGATATTTTAGATCGGTGTATGAGAAAGACATATTGTACACATGACAACACGTGAATAAGCGTTCCTTACAATTTGCTACACTGTAGGAGCAGGGTATCTATCTTATCTTCTCATCTGAACCCAAGATGCTATCAAGGGTATAGCCATAATCGTGGGTAAGCTCCTATTATAATCAAGAAAAAAGAAAGACAGATACACCAAGGTCTAGTTTATAATTCCAGGAAGAAATGAAACTTCAATTCTCATGTGCCAGCAAAAAAACTTTAAAAAATGTATGTTGTCAGCTGCAAAAAGCATAACTTGAGCAAGTTTGATTTCATTAACAGGACCCGCCCAGGAAATCTCTCCGGATTATCCGAAGAGGCCCCGCCTGAGGAAGATTCCACCAGAACCACTCGGGGTAGCCGACAGAATCCTCCTCCGAAAGAGGGATTAATAAATAAGAAAACAATAAATAAGACGAAATATGTAAATAAGATATGCATCGCAACAATGATCTACTAGTCAGACCAAAATAAATATTCAAAGAGTTTAGAAGTAGGTGGGAAAGTCAGAGCCACTAAATGAGATAGACAGAAAAATAAATAATACAAGACCGAGAGTAAACAAAATAAAAGAAACAGAGTCTATTACATAAAAAGAAGCAATAGCGAATGTCGAGTGCTGATGCAATGCCGGTGGTAGCTCATGAGAACCTGCAGCTAGGACCTAAGGAACGAAGTTAAAAAAAAAACGCGAGATATAAATATCTCCGTGAGTGCTCCTAGATAACTACAAAATATAAATTCAGTAGTTAAAATTTTTTACACTCAAACCTCACGTCACTCAGTTGAAAAGTTCCCCGTTTTGAAAATAATTTCGCAAAACCCTTAATGTTACTCCCCAGGAAAATAATCAGTAAATCAAGTACAGTGCGAAATCAAGGGCAAAAATGTAATTTAACGTAACCATAAAATTACATTATCAAAACTCGAGAATCATATATGAAATTCATAATATTTTAATGATTGTCAAACACATTTTCATAAACTAGCAAGTAAGTGGGTCACAACCCGAAAACCAAGGGCCATGGGCCACTATCCATGAAATCAGAACCATCAATTTAAAATCAGCAATCAACAAATATAAAACCAAATTAGTACCACAGCATAGTATCGTGTCGTGTGACCCTCAACGTCCTAATGGCGTCACAGCTGGGAAAAGGGGGGTATACTCATCACAATGAACCGGCGTCCCAAATCTATCATGGCAGGATCCTCATCATCTCTCTCCCAACACGTGTCAACAGCAGAGGATGGCATAATATAATAATAGCGCGCGTAATAATCATACATCTCAATCAACATCTCGATACTGTGTGGTACTCCTCAAAATCATTTCTAAAATTATCCATCACTGGATATCATCAATTTTTCAAATCTTTTTATTTTTAAACAATTTTCCAAAATCTTCTATTTCGAATATCAGAAAATTGCCCCAAAAATATTTAAATTTAACAAAAGCCATAATTTTTCTTTGAAATTACTATTTTCTACAAACTTGCAAAAATATCCAAAATTTCATAAATCACCAATAACCATTTAAAACAAAAATCTCATATTTATCCCAAATAATTATGAGTTCCATTAAAATCAGAAATACATATATAATCTTAAATCATCAACCATTTAAATCAACATATAATATATTTAATAAGCATAATTTAAATGCACAAGAAAATTCAATCAAAACAAATCATATGCGATTAAATCGTAATAATACATAATCCCAAAATGTTTAGAAAATAAATGCACTTACAGATCCGAAGCGTGCTCCTGCTGGATCTCCGGTCTAGCCCTCGATCGTGTACAAACACCTAAAAATAATTTACCAAAAATTCTTTTAATTATTGAAAAACTAACCAAAGGCTCAGAGGAGTCCTCTGAGTCTCGAATTACAAGATTAAAACACTAATTACTAAGATTGCCCAACATTTTCAGTAATTATAAAAAATGTCCCAATATTTTCAAAAATTACAAAAATGCTCAAAATCCGCAAAAATCCCCAAAATACATGGATTTTCTCATTTCAAGTCCAATTTCAACAAACTTTATACCAAAATGAACTTGAAGATGCAAGGAACGAGAAGCTACCTTCAATTTGAAGATTCGTTGCAGCCAAAGATTGGAATCAGTCCCAGAAAATCAGACTTCAACAGGAATTGGGCGTTTCCAAATCTGACCGAAATTGGATTAAATTAACGTCACATCAATCTTGCCCACGACCCTAGGAACGTGTTGGGACGGGTGGTGAGCACCCACTTGCCGCCGGTGGCTCCGCCGGAGGGAAGGAAGACCTGGCCAAATATTGAGTCCGTTTAGGGGTTTAATGGTGGAGAAAATGCGAGGAACAATCTAGGTTAGCTTCACCTGCATGAGGGGAAGCTTCCTGGATGGGCGGTGCACCACAACTCGCCGGCGGTGGAGCAGATCGGCGACGACGCGTGGATGTGGATTGGCAGCAGGTTCGTGTGGGGCGTGCAGCGCATCGGGCGGTCGTCAAAGCTTGGCCAGCTGCAGATCAGGTCACCGGTGTGGTCTGAAGCTCGAGGTGGTGGCTGTGTTGTGCCACTCGCCTAAAAACAGAGTAGATCTAGGTGGAGATGGTGGCTACTGCGGGTGGTTTTTCCGAGACTTCAAGGCCATTTTTTGACGTGCTCTGGCAGTTTTTAGAGATCAAATTTGGTACCAACGTGTAGATCGTCACACCAGCTTTCTAATGGTACCAAGGACACATCCTAACTCTACCAGACGAGGAAGATATGGCCGGCCAAAGGTGGTGTCACTACAGTGCGACCCCTCTCTCTCTCTCTAAATTCAAAATGTGCCGGCCAACAAGGGTAAAAGAGGTATTTAAAGAATTTCAGTACCCAATGCAAAATAATGGTAGTTGAAAACAACCATAAAGTACCTTTATTTGAATTAAAAAGTCCAAAAAGTACTGAAACAAAATACCTAGTAGAAACAAACTGTCCCAGAATTAAAGTACAATCTTTGATTGACCATAACTTACAATCTATAGCTTTGATTTGGGCATGCTAACAGTCTACGGACTCATGGCGATGTCCTCTACACCAATCTTGATAAGGTTCAAGTAAAAACATTCCCAAATAACAAGTCAACATTAAGCCCCCAAATGGTCAACTTAGTCCAAAGCACAAAGAAGAAGAGTAAGCAAAAATTCGGGTCGTTACATTTATGGTGTGAGCTCAAAACACATTGGACAAACTGATTAGGCCCACAAGTAGGTTAATAAACCTAGCTACATTTTCAACTGAACTTTTATAAATACAAAACTCTAATACATTTTGAAATTTCTAATCATCAAGCTTGTCCAAAGAGTCAATTTCCTGTAAGTTACCTAATGATAATGGTTCTATTAGAGAGCAAACAAAACTCAAGCACTGATATATAGTGTCAATGATAAACAAAAATAACTATCATATCAAGTGGCACTAACACAATTTCGCTACAAAAGCAGTAGATATCCCACAATTAATAACAACGCAACCATAAACTAAACTCTTATGATCTCTGAACCCGTCAAGCTGTCTGCCGGACTTGGACAACTGTTGGCAGAACATCTATGTTGACCTTAATCCAAGATGGAGATGCTTATATCAGGAAACCTTAATAGCTGAAGAACCTCTTGGACGCTTACGCTCAACCCTGAGCTACCTAAGCACAAGTAAGTCATCCACAATATTAGCCATGCAACCATTATGCAAGAAATTAGCTTTGTGTGTAGCTTGAATGACCATAAAAAAATCCTTTGAAACTGGTAACAAACTATTCAAGAAACATATTATGAGAAGTAGCTCTTTTGAAAAATTTATTCCTTTTATTACCTGCACATTGAACTGCATATTGTTCTAAAATTTCATCATCCTCATTTGAAACTTCACCCTCATGATATTTTGAATGTTGCTTGTTAAAATCAGTCTTCAAATACACATGCAAATGGAAAGTTGTGATGCATACCAACCGAAACTAACTGATGTACCCAAGTTGTAAGGGTGTGCATTGGTCGGTTATCCGCATGGCATAAAAGTTTTTGGTCGGTCGACCTTCCATGATTCAGTATGCGACATGTATTTGGGGCAATCTGATAGCCACTTAAGTAACTTTTGAGCGATCACTCTTAGTTGGAATGAAAGGACTTCTTTTCAAACTAAAGCAGCTCTTTAATCTGAATCTGAAACTAACTCTCCTATTTTCAGTTTTCTAACATTCTTTGCCTCTTGTTACAATTCAGTCTCTCTTTCTGTTTGTCTTTGCAGTAACAAAGCCTTCACATTTTATCCATGGTTGTAAATTTTAGCATAGACCTGTGGTTACTTTGTTGTGGCTGTCAATAGAGGTTTGGAACCTTTTCTCCCCTTTTTCCCGAGTCAAACCCGAGACAAAATAAGGTTTAAAACAATTTTGTGATATGCTGTTCGAACAACATAATGTGTTGTTCGAACAAGACATTTTAAATGATGTTCCAACAAAAAAAGTGTTGTTCAAATAACATTTTAAATGTTATTCAAAGACAAAAAAATGTTGTTCAAAATATCAAAAGTGTTGTCCAAAAGACATTTAAATGTCGTTCCAACAATAAAAAAAAATGTTAGACAAATGATAAATGTTGTTCAAACAATAAAAAAATGTTGTATGTAATTTTATATGATGTTTAAACAATAAAAACTATTCTTCGAACGACATTTAAACGTTGTTCCAACAATAAAAGTGTTGTTCAAACAATAAAAAGTATTGTTTGAACGACATTTTAAATGTTTTTCCAACAATGAAAAATATTGATCAAACACAAGATTCATTATTTGAATAGTAAGTCTCATTGTTCGAACAATAAGTCAACCATTGTCCAAAATACAAATTCAAGTGAAATTAATAAAACTAGTGAGAATTAAATTTGAATTTGTTCAAAAAATGTTGTATGACATAATGTGTGCCTAACAATCTAATCATGAAATGAGGTCTCTTATTCAGTTACCATTCTTGATTGAGATTTTTTCTCGAGGCTTTGTGATGCGAGCATCATAGAGCCATATTCTACCATTGGAGCAAAAGATGGTGATTTAAGCATGATGTCCAAGCAAGGGATGAAGGTGGTAATGATGCTCAAGAGTTGCGGAGACGAAACGACGTAGTTTTAAAAATAAGCATCTTATAATGGCAGTTTCATAATTTTAGCTATTTTCAGATTATAATGGTAGTTTCGTAATTTAGCTTTTTTTGGATTATAATGGTAGGTTCATAATATTGTTATTTCCGGATTATAATGGCAGTTTTGTAATTATTGCTATTTTCGGATTATATTTATTTAGGGTTAGTTTTAAGCCTTAGGATTACTTTCTTAATTATTTTATGGTCTAAATTGATTCTTAACCTAACCCTAATCTCTATATAAAGGGGGGTTACTAGCTTGTAAAAAACTTTGATTATTGATTATTTAGAATCTACTCTTATTTTCAACAAGACTTGTGTGTTCCAAGTGAGGATAGTTCTTCTTCAACTTGTTGCATTGGAAATTGATCTTCTTATCAAAGGTATTTACTTTGTGGCGAATTTCAATTTCATTCTTGAGTCTCATTGTTCAAACAATAAGTCAACAATTGTCCAAAATACAAATTCAAGTGAAATTAATAAAACTAGTGAGAAATAAATTTGAATTTGTTCAAAAAATTCTGTATGAGATAATGTGTGCCTAACAATCTAATCATGAAATGAGGTCTCTTATTCACTTACCATTCTTGATTGAGATTTTTTCCCGAGGCTTTGGATGGGAATGATACTAACTGAGACTAACATGAAAGACAACTCAGTGTTTTGAATCATGAAAATTGCCAACATACTAAAATTGACTCAACATATATTTTAAAGAAAAAAAAGTTATAATAAACCTGAAGTCCGGAACAAATCTACCAAATGGAGACCATCAGCCATTGGGTCCATCCTATTAAGGAAATTAAATTCCTATTTGTTTCTTTTTGATAGTAAGGTCCCAAAAGAATACAAAACCTTCAATATTTCTATCACAAATCACCAAACTATAATTCCAAATAACCATTTGAAGTGGAAATAAATAAAGGAATCCAATTTCAAATAATTTTTTCCATGACTTTACCTCACCAACTTACCCAAAACCCACATATCAAAGGACTACAAATTTTTCCTTTAGAACTAGTCAATGAGGAATAAGAAGCGTCATAAACAACAATTATGGATCCATGAAAATTCCCCATAGATTTGTAAGGTCCACAAATAGATCAAAAAGCATAAGCAACAAAACTATTGGTCGTATGCTAGCCACGACATCATACCCTTATCATATGAACAGACTATTTTTTTCATGATCAAAATATGAAAATACATTTCTTCAGCAGTTGTAACAAAACTCCGCGAATTATTTTTTTGAGCTATATATCTTCAACTGTGTCCTCTCTGGTTCACAACATTCCTTATCTTCTGCAAAATCATAATTATCAGAGAACTAGTGAACCAGAAAGAAAGGACCTAAATGATTAACATGAGTTTTCGAATAACAAATTGCATGTACACTAAAAAGAAAAAGTGTCAAAAGCTGATTGATTGAACGAACTTTGAATTACTAAACTGAATCTTAAAATTTTTAACTATTTCCTACAACTTATGTTAGTAAAAATGCACAATATTATATTAATATATCATATTCCTAAATTCTTACAGAAGCAATAATCAAGAGACTTGTTCAAGTAGAATGAAACCATAAAAGATAGTGCATATTAAATTACAAAATTATGCATTCTTAATGGTTTCATTATATTAGAAGTCGCATTAGTACTAAGTGAAGTAGTATTGTACATAAGTGAGGTACCAATGTTTGTAAGAGATGTAACATTGTCCAGATATAAGGTAGTATTCTCCATAACTGAGGTAGCATTCTCCATAAGTTAGGTAACAATGTGACAAAGTGAAGTAGCATGATGAATGAGTGAGGTAGTATTGGTACTTAAATTAGGGACATTGCCACCTTTTTTATAGACGATGTTACTTAACTTATGGACATTGCTACCTCAATTATAGGCGATGTTACTTTTAATTTATAATTCCCAATATGTAATTATTTATTTTGAATTTTGAATTATTTAAGAAAAATGTTATATCGCTTATGTACAATCCTACTGGACATATTGAAAATTCTACCCCAGTTATGGAGAATACTACCTCAAGCACAATATAATGTACTAGAATCTCATATCAAAATTTTTCTTTAGCTCAATTCTATAGCAATGATACAATATATTGGCATCCTTTGGATAAAAGGGTTTAAGCATCTCTACCAGAATAAACTAATATCAGTTATGTAAGCTAATTTTTTAGACAATCCTTGTCTCCAAAATGGTGTAATGTATAGAGAGAACTTGTGAAACCATCAAGCTAACTACAAAAGAATTAGGATATTTCAATATTTATTTAGATTGTTGAATTAGGAAAGTTCATGCCAAGATAAAAGAAAGAACACTCAAGCTACCTACAAAGAAACAAAAAAAAAATTGAGATTGATCTTCGACCACTATATAGAAAAATGGCGGCCGGAGTCACTGAAGCAATATCACCCGTAGAGAAAATGATACCCTCTACAAAGACTGACAATTCTTGTTCTTGACAGTGAATGTTTGGTAATAGATTCATTTGGTAGTAAGTGGGATGATGATGAGTGCTACATCATTCGCACTAAGTGAAGTAGCATTGTCACTAACTAAAGTAGCATTATCTGTAAGCGAAGTAGCATTGTCACTAACTGAAGTAACATTGTCACTAAATGAATTAGCATTCTAACTAAGTGAAGGAGCAAAGTCAATAATTGAGGTTCAATTAAAACAAAGTGAAGTAGTAGTTTTACTAAATGTCGTAGCATTGTCATTAAGTGAAGTAGCATTATATCTAAGTAAGGTACATACAATAATTTCACTTTACAACACCAATCATGAAAATATTGAAACCATATTAAGAGTAATCAGTTTGAGTCTATATTTTCAGATAATTTCATTTCTATTATTATATTGTCTGCATACCGCACATAGGCCCATCGAGAATCCTAAGTGAATTAGGATTATCACTATGTGAGACAGATGAAGTATTGTTAAGTAACATAAAGAGTATAAAAGTACAAAAGTATTGTTAGTGTGTCTGGTATTGTACATGCACTCTACATTAGGTTAGGATTTAGTAGCTATGTAGAAAAATCATGAAAAAAAGTGAAAATTGTCTACTTTAATTAGCGGAATAATATTTATAAAGTTTGATTTTATTGAAAATTAGTGATTTTTCAGGACACTCTATGTCATTTAATTTTTTAATAATTCAATTTGTGCTTTTCTAATAATCAAAGTAAAGTTTGATTTTACTTTGAATTGGACAGAGTCGATTTAATTTTAACTTTGACGTGAATAGGGATGGGATTTAACTAAATATAAATATCTTTGCAATATCTATTTGGTGATTAAGTTTTTCTGAAAACACAAAATTAATACAAAATAGAAAATAGTAATACATAAATATATATTGATACAAATGTTTTTACCAAAAATAAAGGTTAGATGGAAATATAATTAATTATTATTTTCTTAACATGCAACTACATAATATAGTGTGTACTTCACTACATTTTTGCATAGATAGAACATGATATGTTTCTACACCATTTCTAATACCATGCAATCATTAATGAAATAAATTGATAGGCATAAAAAGTTACAGTTTTTATGCAATACTTTATGTTGGATTTTGGTTACTTTTGAGTTAATTGTTGATGGAAAAATACTAAATTGTTTTGTCTTTCTATTTTTAGAGAAAGAAGAACAAATGATGGAAATTGCTGTATTTTTACTAAATAAATCATATTTGGAGCTACACATGGAATTTTTGTGCGATTCTAGTTGCTAATGATTCCTGATTCATCAAGGTTCAATTTGTAAAGTTTATTGCAATTGGATCAGCCAATTAGTACCAGTTTTATTTTGAAGATGAACATTTTTAGTAGTTGTGACAAACTTAAACTCCTATGGGAAAATTGAAATTTGAGTACCTTTCCGGTGTCCATTTTGTGCGATCAATATATGCTTAGAAAGCTAAGACATAGGCCTAACTTTTTCAACTAGAATCACTAAATTCGGACTTCATTTTGTTATTCAAAGTGTATTTGGAATCTGCGTGATGAATATTGAAGATATAAAGGGAAGTGCCTTTGACAACTAGGATGCCACCTATGCATGGGTGATTAGAGTTGCCACATCATCACTTTCTAGCCAGGTGTGCTATTATTGCCACATCATATGCCACTTGGAAAGTCCAGATTATTCCAATAATATTAATTGTAGTATTAATTGGAGAAGAAATTAGAATTGGAAGGAGATTGAATTCATAAGAAGATATGAATTTACTTTCCTTATCCCCATAAGGTCGGCCCTTAGAGTAATAATAGGGAGATTTTATTTTTATTAATAATTTATTTTCTATTATCTTGAATATTTAGAATTAGGGTAAGGTTATAACTCTAGGGGTTTTCCTTGCTCTACAAGCACTCTTTTCCTATAAATACTATACATCTTATAGCTTTAAAAGAGGTCTCTCTTCCACATTGTTTTGAGTTCTCTTCTAGATTATTTTTGATCACTTTTCCATTCTGCACAATTCTCAAGATTTAAAGAGAGTTATATTTGTCTAGATCAAAAGTTTAGAGAAGGGAGAACTTCGGCCCACAAGCTTTTGAAGAATTCAACCTTTGTTTGGAGATATATTTGATCAAACAATTAAAGGAAGAAAAAGAGGGGAATTCGGCTAGCTACAAGCTTTGGATTTGCTTTCTCTCTTCTTCTTCTTTTTGTTATTCATAATATGTTTTGTTTTTTTTTTTGATGGCTAATTCTAAGAACATGAGTAGTTAAATCTTTTATGAGGATTATGGTGTAGACCTATTATGATTATTTAGTTTTTAATGCATGATTAATTAGTTTATGATTTATGATCAATATCTCATAGTAGTTCTTAATACTTTCATGAAAAGGTGATGTGGGCATTGAGCGCTCTTCTAGCATGGATGTTCGTGATAAGGCATTGCATTGCCAAGTGGACCAGTGACACGTTCTCGAGCTAAGAAGATCAAAGACGGAATGCTTGGACTTGTGAAAAGAATTATGGATGAAGATCGATTCAAGTTTCCAAATGATTTGAATACTTTTCTGTGGCCTAATGATGATTTAAGCATGTTGTCCAAGCAAGGGATGAAAGTCGTAATGATGCTCGAGAGTTGCGGAGACGAAACGGCGTCATTTTAAAAATAAACGTAAGGGATTTGTAGAGGGTGAATTTGCCTAAAAGGGAAATTGACATAAGGGATTTCTAGCTTCACATGAAGCTCGAGCTTGTCCTCATACTATGGAGAGATGGGCTCTTCTTTCTTCTCGAAGGGGGAGGGGGAGCTACTTCACAGGCTTTCAAGTGTGTAGAGTATATAAAAAAAATGAAAGAAAAGTAAGACAACGGCTGCAAGTTACAAATTCAAATGCCACCAGGGTTCCATTGAAAAGAGAAAGAAGAGAGGGACATAGAAGACTAGATTTGAGAGAAAAAAGTAGAGAAAAAGTTTATTTGAGAGAAAATAGTGTGTTTAAAAGAAAAGGGGCAAGACTAAATGAAACTCCTGTGGGGTTACCAGCCAGAATACCTCTATTGAGACCAATCGGTAAGCATAGCACCTGGTTACAACCATTTGAAAAAATAAAAATAAAAAAGTAGAATCTTGATTTTACCCTTATTCCTCTACCCTAATCTGAAACTTCTAATTTCTTCCTCTGCCCCCGATTCTATTCCCCGATTCCACCTAAGTCTCTCTCACTCACTAAATCTCTCAAAATCTCAATATTTACCCAATCTTTCTCGTGTCTCACAGAAATTGACTAGCTGCTTCCCCTATCTCATAGAAATCGACTACTCACCAGCCACAGAGACGACTGAAATTGACCAGCTACGTACAGGAGGTGGGTTCTTAAGCCACGGACACGAGGTGGATTCTTATTTCTCTCCCTTCTCTCATTTGAAATTATGGGATTATGCTAATTTATGAAATATTAGATTTTTTTTTTGAAAAATCAAGTTGTTTATAATTTTCTTACAAAAGCTTTGTTATTTTGCTGCTGATTACGAAACCAGGCTATGTAAAATACAAAGGCATACTTTGAATCAACAAAGAAGGTTAGTTGACCCTTTCAAAAGAACAATTTCAGACAAGAGAGAAAAATCTTCTCATTTTCAAAGGTTGGTTTACCCTATAGAACTCAGAAACTTTTAATTAAAAAAAAAATCTTGAATGATTTTCAAGCAGCTCATGCTTTTGGAATTGATGATAACTTAAAATGATAACACAAATTTTTTGTTTTAGTTATGTGATTTAATTTTGGTGAATTTTATTTCTTGTAATTCGTTTGCTCATGTAAGCCCTATTATATTTGGCTTGATGTGCATAGTTAGGTGTACTTCTTGATAACTTACATTTTTGGGACTTTGATGACATTAACGTTTCTTTTAGGCTTTACTCTGTGGTAGTTTGTAGATATCTACTATAGGAAAGTAGATGAAACTTGTTGAGCTTCTTATGTAATGTAGGCTAAGAGTTTGTTATATATATGATTAAGATAGGACTAGATGTTTCATAGTTTGATAATTTCTCTTTATTTAGGATGAATGAAATATATGTATATGCAATTTTAAGTTTAAGCCTTTCATAATTTACGTCACGCATGTATGAAATTTGATATAAAAGGCTAATGAAATCTCTAGGGACTTACATGGCTTTGATAGACAAAAGAAGGCCTAAGAGAGTGTTCATGTTCATGAACTATATTTGAAACATGAAAGTATTTTCAGTTTGAAATATTCTTTATTATTTTGCTAAATTTTTGGAGCTTACTTTGCTTTGCAACGAAAGTTTTCAAGCTTTTTTCTAAACTTTGCTTTATACAAGTGATAAGTCAACTGCGATTTCTAAGTGCTGACTTGTCATGGAGCAAATTTTACTAGGAACCTTCTTAATCGGGAGAGTTTAATGGAGGATATCATTGCTAGGATCTTTTTCATTCCCAATCAATTATTCCTTTACCTTTTAATATTAAATTGCACATTATTATTTTCATTTACATTTCACTCAATCTACATTGTTTGCTGAATAATGTGAATTAGCATTTATCTTTCTTTATTTTGCTGGAACTTTAAACTAGCATTTATTTTCCATTTGTTGACAGTCACCCTTTTTGAAACCCTAAGATTTATATTTTGTTGTCATTCACATGGTCAAATGGGTGCTAATTGTTAATTGAATTGGTCTATTCAAGTTATCATGCCATGCCTAACCACATTTATTTAGTACATTAGAAAGTAGTTATAATTAGAATACAATTGATATTGTTTATTTAAAATGAGAAGGATAACCGTTATGAAAATGTGACTTTTGAGGATTATTTTTATGACTTTCTTTTTTACGTAAGCCTTTGAGCCCTATATCAATTTAGTTATGGTCATGTAGCTAGCCGAGCTAGGAATCCCT
The DNA here is from genome assembly GCA_003254975.1 of Ochetophila trinervis. Taxonomy (NCBI): domain Eukaryota; kingdom Viridiplantae; phylum Streptophyta; class Magnoliopsida; order Rosales; family Rhamnaceae; genus Ochetophila; species Ochetophila trinervis. The sequence goes on along the minus strand of QANX01005260.1, from coordinate 43,869 downwards.
ATGATATAACCCTATGGAAAATAGGTCAAGTGGTCTATTTTTGACTTTGTAATTATCATCTGAGGTACTCATGAGATAAGGGATAGCAAAAAACAATGGAAATTTTGACTAACACAAACCCTTTGCATAAGAATAAGATTGATTGGAAAATGGGAATTCTAGTAGCTTTTTTTTTCATTCTTTTTTTTGGTAAAAGAGAAATATGGCACCTAGAACTCATTACGCACCCTAGCAATCATGACCAACTCCATGATAAAAGTCAGAATAACAAGAAGACTAAAAAGAAGGAACCTAGCTAGCTAGTTACAATTTGTATTAGCTCATACCACACCTCAATTTAAAACATCCCACGCCTCAATTTAAATTTGTTTTTAGTCCAATTTTCAAATTAACTGAGAAAAAATTTAAAAATTGAAAAAATTGACTAATTTTATAAACCTGCAAAATGGGGTTTTATATTAGCTCATATGAGGCTTGAAATTGTATAATAAACCTGCAAAACCACATTTTTTATAGTCTTGGATAACAATGTGGATACTTTATGCTCTTATTGACACTAAAAGTATTAATAGAAAATTAAATTCTCATTTTTCACATATTTGTTACTTTCTTTTTTCTTTTTGGTTTTAACTGATGGATTACAAGTTGAAAGTGGATGTTTTGATTTATCTAAATAAGCTTAAATCTGAATGGCTACAAATGTTATTAATTTTAGAGAATCTTTGACCATCATTTGAGAAATTGCATAAGTCTATAATGGCATTCCATTGAGAATAATTACCTGGCGTTATACACATATATTGTAGCATTGTTATATGTGTGTCTGCAGGTAGTAGTCTTGTAACTCCAGCTGTGGTACTTGTGATCATGCAAGTTTTATAATTACTGTATGACTGAATCTAATTCAGCAAACTTAGATGATTATTAGAAATTAATTTCAAAAAGCTAAGTATACATGTACTTCTTTTTGTTAATTTTGTTTTTCATCATGTATGATGTTGGACAAGTAAAACCCATTAGGATTTTGAATATTTAGATTTAGGAGCATAACAAAAGATGCACAAACACATAAATATGTGTGAGTTTTATATCCTTCTAATCTCTCCCTTTTGTCAATAGTTAAAAACTTATGTTTTCCAACCTCAAGTTTTAAAATATATTTCATTGAATGCTATTGTGGATTTTCCTATATGGTGATGTTGATTGATTTGATTCTTTTAAATTGTTATAAAATAATAAAGCTTACGACAAAAAACAAATTCATCTAATTTATATGATTTTCATAATGCTATTTTAGTTTTTGTTTATATGGGTACGGGAGAAGATATAATTATTTATGTATTTTGTTTTATTGACTTTAATTTTCCTTTTTATCTTCTTCAATTTTTAGTATTTTTTGGTTTTGATAGTTTTTTTTTTTTTTTTCATTCAATGTTTCTTTTAGCTGATGTTTTATTTGGACATTTTGGTATGCTGTCAGATTTTGTAGGTTTTGATAATGATGCTGTGATTTTGTTTTTACTGCTATGCTGGCATTTCAAGATTGGAAGGTATTATAAGTACAAGTTTTTTTGTTGTCTAGTGTGTATGCAATTTCATAGTTATATTATATTCCACAATAATTCTATTGATATTATAACTATAATTTTTTATATTTGTTAATATATATATATATATATTTGTGAATTTGTTTGGCGTTTTTTGGTGTTGGTATTTGTAACATCTCGTTTTGAAAAAAATAATAAAATTTCCAAGTTTGACCAGTTTGACTTTGAGTGGGCTCAGAGTTGACTTTTTGTGTGGTTATATTCTCGCTTTGACTTTGGTACCGTTGCGTAGAGCTAGTCAATACGAGTTCGTAGACTAGTAGTATGCTTAATTCGGACTTAAGACCAGGAAGTTATGGTCATTTTAGTGGGAAGAGCTTTTTGGTAATTTGGCAAGGACTGATATTTTTGGATGGGAAATGACCATTTTGCCCCTGTCTGCATCTTTAAATTTTGGCCAAGTCTGGAATTTTCTAGACCTCACCTGCGCCTCCTGTAACACTCTGTTCCGAGAAAAATTTAAAAATTTCCTAAATTTGACCAAGTTTGACCGTAAATGGGCCTGGGGTTGACTATTTCTGTGGTTTTAATTTTGTTTCGATTGTGGTACCATTGCGTAGAGCTAGTCGATACGAGTTCGTAGACTAGTAGCACGCTTGATTCTGAGCTAAGACCGAGAAGTTATGGTTAAAATAGTGTGAGGGGCACTTTGGTAATTTTGCTGGGCTAGACTTAAAGGAGAAAATTACAAAACTGCCTTTTCTTGGTTTTTAATTCCAGAAATTTCTGGAATTCGGCCCCCTTCTTCCCCGATGGTTCCCGCGCACACCCGACCCGTGTTTCAGCCCCTTCGCCGGCGAAGAACAATTTTCGGCCAGATCGGGCCGAAAATTACCCGGAGCTTGAAGCCGGCAGTCTCCTCGTCTCAGCGACACCGGTGGGCAACCGAGTGACCGCCCAGACCTTCGGCAACTTTGAGAGAAAGCCAGCTGGTTCTCGGGTCTGTTCGCCGGATTCCGGCGAGAATCTGGCCGCACCATCACCCGGAGATTGAAGCCGGTCCTTCCCTTTACCCAACCTGGCCGGCGAGCGCTCGTGGAACCGCCAGATCGCCAGAAAATGCGAGAATGCCGGTAAGCGGTTTTTGCCTCTGTTCGCCGGATTCCGGTCAGTTCCGGTAGCGGGTTAGCTTCTTTTCCGCTAATCTGGACCCCAGGAACCCGATTCCGGCGTCAATTTGATGAAATTCTCACTGGTTGGGTCGGAATCAAGAGGGCCATTTTGGCCGTGGGTTCGGATAAATTTTCCAGCCACCGTTGATGACCATTGGACAAATTGAATTGTCCAATGTNACCGCCAGATCGCCAGAAAATGCGAGAATGCCGGTAAGCGGTTTTTGCCTCTGTTCGCCGGATTCCGGTCAGTTCCGGCAGCGGGTTAGCTTCTTTTCCGCTAATCTGGACCCTAGGAACCCGATTCCGGCGTCAATATGATGAAATTCTCACTGGTTGGGTCGGAATCAAAAGGGCCACTTTGGCCGTGGGTTCGGATAAATTTTCCAGCCACCGTTGGTGACCATTGGACAAATTGAATTGTCCAATGTGTTGCACTTTCCTCAAGCTTTGTTTTGATATATAGATTGCATATTATTGTTGATTATATTGAATTTTGCTTAATTGAGCTACATATAGATTATTTGTGAAAAATTGACTGTTATTATGTGATTTTTGCTCTGAAAATGATAAATAAATTGCTTGAGAATGTTTATTTTTTTAATTGAATTGTTTATGATTGAAAAATATGGAAATTGGGTGTAAATTGATTAATGCACGTGTGAAATTTATATATATTTGTGTAGAATTTATATATTGTGTTATGGTTCTCTAGAATAAATGATTGTGCTGAATTAATTGAGTTGCTGTGAATGATTGTATTGAAATGTTTGTGAATGTTGTGTTGTACTGTTGGTGTTTGAGCGGATTTGGAAATGGTGACGAGGTGAACGATGATGTGGAGATGTGATGACGTTGATGTGATTGAAAGTGAGATATAACGTGTATTTGAGGCGTTACTTTTGAGTAGAAATTGTATCAGTTGCGGCATATTTAGTGTAAATATGCACTCGGAACTACAGGTAACTTGATCTCTTGTAGAAAGGGTATGTAGGCAGCTCAGTTTTAAACTGAGTCCAGCTACACCGTACTTAAACAATACATTTGTTTAAGTGTTGAGTTTTGTACTGAATTATGGTTTATTTGTGTGGAATTGCATGCTGGTAGAATAAATATGGTTTAAGACTGGTTTTCCTTGCAGGCTTGTAGCTTTTGCTTTTTTTTTGGGGGAGTGTTAGAAAACAGCCGAAATGCTGCCGAAATTTTAATTGAATTTTCGGCAGTAGAGAAATCCTTCCGGTCTGTTGGTTTTTACCCCTTTTGAAAATTTGTTTAGCGGACTTTCACGACTGCTTGTGGCTTAGTGGCAACATTAAGTCACGCAGGCAGGATCCAAGTGGGTCGGGTCCTGTCATTAGCGGTTCACAAAACTGGTACGCTAGGACGTGCTATCAACCTATTTCATGTCACTTATGCATATGGAATTACCTATTGATGAAGAAATGCATGGAGGCCAAATTCCAATTACATTTTTTATATTCCTTATGCAATTAATATTAAATTATTTTTTGTAATATCCATAGTTTTTTGTTTACCCGTCAGCTAATAAAACTGTCTGTTGGAATCAATATATTATCTTTCACTGAACATCGAAGAAAATTTAAAAGTAGAAAAAAAACACATATATATTTATATTAAACATAGTTAATCACAAAAGCCCAACTTATATTTGGATATCTTGATGTTTTATGTTGGGACATTTGACAAGTTGAATGTTGCATTAATAAAAGTATTGTAATATCTATTGTTTATCCTTTACTGGTCATCCAGACCCATCAAATAAAATTGTCTATTGAAATTAATATATTATATTCCATTGAACATTAAAGAAAATTTAAAAAAAAAAAAATACTTATATATTTATATGAAGAATAGAAAATCATAGAAGCCCAACTTATATTCAGATATCCTGGCATTTTAAGTCTGGATATTTGACAAGTTGAATGTCGGGTGTAGAAAAGTATTGCAATTGCAAGATGACATTTTTTTTTCATAACACAACAACATGTTTGTAAAATTATATAACTTGTGTCAAAATGATTCTCCGAATGGCAACCTTTCAAGATTACCATGTGGTCTTTAACCCAATATGATAGAAAAACTGTTGGTCGGCGGTTCATCAAGCCACATATACACGAGATAATTTAGACCTGCTATGAGGGAGAATGTTAATATCATTAAGGTCTTTCAATCCCTCAATTACAACTTCTATTATTGTGCTTCACTGGTTACAACAATACGTTCAAGGCCAGTGCAACTCAATATGAGTAAATATCTTAGATTTGTGCATTGAAGATTTAAGAATATTAGATCTTGGACCATCGACATATGTACTAATTACAATTCAACACTTCAGGTTTTGAAAATTATAACAAGCCCTTCTAAGGGGGTGTTGATGATATTATTTCAAAGGGTGTGAATGAAACAATAGAAAAGTATGATAACTTTTTAAACTGGAAGGGAGGTTGGTGATTTTTTTAAACTAGAAAGATCAAATTGTATTTGAGTCAAATCTCAGGGGACGTGAACGTAGTTAACCCTTGAAGATTTAATGTACTCCACGACAACTTCACACCATCAACTATGAGCGATCCCATCCCACAGTTGTGGACATAATAAAGGAAATGATAAGTCACCATTAAAGAGTGAGGGAGAAGAAGAAGGAAGGAATGGCGAGTCAAATCTGATATCCATGCTTTTAACCCATTGTTGACTGCAAAAGTAATGAGATGTTCAACCTCTCGGTAGGTATCAATACCATAAAGTGAGGCCACAAATGCTAGTTTATGTATATCCTTCCCAAGTAGGTTATGGGCATCAATGGAAAACATAACATGATCAAGGAACACATCAAGATCATCATCGAATGACTGATGGTTAAAATAAAACAATGGGAAGTTTCTCGACTCAACGGAAAAATTACATTGATAAAATCACCAACTGCGCTACTTCGTCCATTGGAAGTAGAGACGTGATGATGTGAAGGAACATCATACTAATTTACATTCTCACATAAAAAAAAATTTACTTGGGGAACTAAAACGTTACTAGACAAACATATCCATGGCATCATACAAACATCCCAAGAGGAAGAACATTGTGTTCGCATGACTTCCAACATTCGGTTTGATATGATCAACCTTCTGAATCTCGCGAGATTACAAAATTCATATGACATTTAGACCACATAAAAACACCATTTAATAATGCCATAACAATATAAAGATACATAATCAATCATGTTGTAGCTGAAGATGGTTGTCTACATTTAGTGGAGATGGTTGGCGGATGGCCATGCTTTCAGATTGTAGTCCAGGTTCGACAAAGGAAGTAAATGAAGATGTCAACATCTGTTTCAAATTTTCCAGCTCTTTTACCCTTTTAGCCAATCTAACATTTTCTTCACACAACTCCATAACCACATGTACCAGGGAATTCTTTACAAATATACAAATATTATACTTTTTCTATCTCAATATTAAAAAAAGAAAAGAAAAAAAAGTTAAAAGTTATTCTTGAATAGAAGAAAAATGAACTTTACTGCAATAACAAACATTGACAATATTTACAATAAACAGTTTGATTTAGCAGTACCCATTTAAGATAGTTGGTGGACGGCCATGCTTTCAAATGGCTACTTGTAGTCCAGCCTCTGCGTAAGAAGTAAATAAAGTTGTTAACATCATATCGGCATCTTCTAGAACGAATGGAAAAAAAGGAACGTGAAGCTAACATGTAGACGAATTTTCTAGATCTCCTACTCGCTCCACATAAGCTCACTTGTTTAAATTCCATTCTTTTTTCTATGCTTATTAACTCGAGCGAAGCTAGTAGCTTCACGGGGAATGTGGATGATCCAGTTGTTAAACCAAAACTAGAGTTCTAGAAGATTATAGGTTACAGTGCTTATGGATATTAGGTTATGACAGTGGAGCCGAGAGGAAAAATAAAACAGGTGAAAAAGGTCTATCGGTTGGATAAAAACATAGAATAGAGCAAAATGAATCTATCTATGTTTATTTATTTTTTCATTACATCCCACGAGTTAACCACTAGAGGAAATAAAAGAACCCAAAATGAGACTTTTCTAGATCTCTTATCTAATCCAAACACTTGGCACAATATTTAATATTTAGCAAGATAAGATTAACTATAGTTAAGTTAATAAACCCATGGTCACTTTGACATTAAACCTTGAACAACAACAATTGTTCATATACTTGCCTACCCTGTAATAACTTTGAAATTCATACTTTTTCATTGGAGTATTATTTATTGTAATTATATATTAAATAGTAATCAGGATTCGTAGGCCATACCATCTGTCACAGGGGCAAAATCCGAGGCTTAATTTTTCGCACCTGTGCGGCCTAAGGCACTCAACCTTAGTCAGCCTTCAACACAATGTCGGGTTCCTTTGCACTAGATCACCCAACCTGTCCACACACACAATCTGCCCACTCTACAGATTGTCAAATGCACACAAACACTCACTGCTTTTCTCCTCATAGCATGTAGACAAGAATGGATGCACACACACAAATCCACATATGCATATGCCAAGGTAATCACAAACACACCATCATGTATGGGCTAATGCCAACCTTTTTCATTAACACAATAAACAAAGGGAATACAGCCTACATATTATGCTTGGATTACCACACATCCATTCTCATGGCTGGCATCTCAAGCCTACTGCAACAATATATTAAAACCGGCCAGTTGACACACCAACTGCCACCGGTGTGCTGGCACTCTCCAGCTGAGCCACATGGCCCTTGCAGTTGACAACCCCCAACTGCTGGGTCATTTGATGGCACTCTCCAACAAGTCACATCTGTCCAGACAGCCCCACACTACCTGCATGAACGCCACCAAGTCTGCTGAGCAAGCCAGCTACGCCCAAAGCCTGCCAGCACACAGAAACCGCTTGTAACTGCTGCCAACCGCCAGCCACACATGTGCGTGTGCCATGTCAGCCACACACGCCCATGTGCATGCCAATTCCCGCCAAGTCTGGGCTCACACGCACACCTGCGCGCCACCTGACGCCCATCCACGCACATGCTCAGCACCTGCCTTGCACATGCCCTGCTCATGTGCGCTGTTGCCTGCACAGCCCTGCTCAGCGTGTGCCTGCATGCTGCCTGTCTGCACGCCTACGTGCCTGGATGCCTTCGTGCATGCTGCCTTGTGCTGCCTCACTGCTGCACAGCCCCGCATGCTGCATGGCTGCCTTCCTGCATGGGTGCTGCCTCTGCTGCACTCCATCTGCCCAGGCTGCACGCTGCCTTGCCCACACTGCATGCTGCCAAGCCCACGCTGCATGTTGCCAAGCCCACATTGCATGCTGCACTCGGCCTTGCCACTGGCTGCGCACACTTGCTTGTCTAAGGCACACTGGACACCAGCCCATGCTGTGCCACGGCCAGCCTTGCTGCCCCTCACATATGTGCGCCTACCCACACACATATGTCATGCTGCGCCCCTCAACGCAGCCTACTGCATGCTTGCATGCCTTGCCCGCACACACATGCACTGTCTAGCTGCACGCCCAGCCCACTGCCTGGTCCACGCACATCCCCTTTGTCAAGCCCCATCCTTGCACACGCCTCACGCACAGCTCCTGCCTGCACGCACACACACGTCTGCCCATATGTCCGCTCAACATGCTGCCTCCACACAGCATTGCTCGCCCATGTTGCTGCCTACCTCGCAGTACATGGCTGCACCATGGCTGCCACCTCCAGCCACGCTGCACATCTCCTAGGCACGCTGGGCAAGCCGCCCATGCCATGCCTTGCTGCACCCCACCAATGAAGCCACCTGCCTTGCTTGTCAGCGAGACTATGCCCATCACAGGCACAGCCCCATCTCGCCTCGGCATGGTGCAAGACCAACCATGCCTTGGCCGAGCCATGGGCTCAAGGGTCTAACACCATCCCATTAACTATTCAACATACACCATTTTCGACTCGGATTAACCAATTACATATCGGCATGTTACATGAAACGCAATCATTTCAAATATATCCACGCCAGATGATAGGCATAAATTGTTAATATTTTTATGCCACTTTTTTTTATTGAATTTAAGCTAGTTTATGAATAATTTTTGATGAAAAGTACTTAATTAATGTATTTTTCTATTTTCAGTAAAAGAAAGACAAATGCTGAAATTGTCGTATTTCTATGCAACCTTTACTGAGAAAATCATATCTGGAGCCACACTTAGAATGTTTCTGCGATTCCAGTTTCCAATGATTTATGATTCACTAAGATTAAATTATACTAAATTTCATTAAAATTCATTTGTCCAATCAGTGCCAGTTTGTTCACAAATTCAACAAATTTATCAGTTGCTGCAGATTTACACTGTCTAAGAAAAATGAGTATTTTAGTATCTTTCTGACATCCAAATTCTATGATAAATATATTCCTGGAAATCTAAGACACATACCTAACTTTTACAACAAAAATAAATGGATTTTGAATTCATTTGGTCACCCAAAGTGTAAAATTCATTTGCCTGACAGTCATTGAAGATAAAAAAAGGAAAGTTCTATGCTTACTAAGACTATCATTGTGATTGGACTGCCATGTAACCACACATCAGCTGGAAGGTCAGATTATTTTAATTGGAATAATATTTGGGATAAAAGGAAGGGGAATTAGAGATTGATTATGATTCATAATGAGATAAGGAAAGTTTCTTATATCCTAGTGTGAACATGAGACACAATATACACCCTTACCCTTGGTGGTGGCTGACCATGTAGAGTTTGTAGGAGTTGATATTGTGATTTGCGTGCTATCTCCTAAATTCTCTAGGTTTTAGAGGTGCCTTAGGGTTAAACCTCTCCTAAACCTTTCCTATAAATATATGAGTACCTTGAAGGCTAAAATCATCACTTCAGCAGCCCATTTTCTCATTGCTGCATACTTCCTCTCCCTCTTCTCTCTTTCTCATGGCAACATAGGTTTTCTCTTAGGTTTTTGTTCAGTTTTTGTTAGTTAATTCATAGCAAAGTTTTGACTACACAAAGCAATGTTTCCTACTTTGAGAAGTCAAGCTTGCTACTTTGATCATAGTTTGGAGAAGCCAAGGATTGAAGTATGAAGGATAAATTCCAGCAGCCATCAATATTGGATTTGATCCCTTTTCTCTTTATTTTCTTGCTATTTAATCTATGTTATTTCTTTATTATTTGATGGATAATCTAGAAATCATGTTTAGCTAATTTTTCTATGAGGATTATGATGTAACCCTATTACGAATATTTAGTTTTTAATGCATATTTAAGTTTGATTCATGTTTAAGGTTAATATTTTACTGTAGTTCTTAATGCTTTCATGAAAAGGTAGATTGATTAAGTATTTATATTGGCTTAGAAATAAAAGATATAAGTATGAATGGGTAATAAAATACATGGTTATAGAAATATTGCATGCCTTAGTGACAACTTTAACATGATTTATTGGGTTTGCATGTCTTAGGGCTGAAATTTCCATATTTAGATTAGAAATAATTAAATGCGTTGTGCTTGCTAGATTAGAATGCATTGAGAAATCAACTTCTAGTCATATGTGGTTAAAGGGGGGTTAACCTATGAATCTATAATGCATTAGGGCTAAATAGGAGTAATAGTGGTGAAGTCATAATCTTTGTTTCTTAAAATCTGTGAAATTTCACTTGCTGCCTTTGTTTAAATTTTCAATATTACTTTCTTTATTTATTGTTTTGCTATTCAACATCTACAATAAAAAACAACTCTCTTTTAATTCTGTTAAGTTTAACTTACAATTGATTTATTTTCAATACTATAGACGTTATTCCTATTGGGATCGATATCAATTTTCTTTTTAAGAAATCCACTTTATTACTTGTTGATTCGTGTACTTGCGAGTTAATTTAAAATATACCACAATAATTACCAATTAAATCAAGACTAAGAAAATTCCAACATAAAATCGACCATAAAAATAAAGAAAGAACTACCTCTAAATTGAACTTTGCTAGTACCTAGCAAAGAAAGATAAAAAGAACTAAAAACACATCTCCTATAAAACATACTCAAATACCTTGATGGGGTGCCTCAAAGATTGCATAATCATATTAGTTCAAAAGTAATTTTCAAGTAATCATGCAACTCAATACCCTATCTTCTATTCAACATAATCATTACTTTCAAAGTGAGTGTGTGAAATCAATTAGTACAATAACGTGTTTAAGTTGCATAATACTTTGAAGTTAATTTTTGAGTTGATATATTATGCAATCTATGAGGCAACCATAATCATGTTACGAAAAGAAAGATGTTTTTCAGTTAAAATTCTTTTTAATTGCTAAAGGACTAGCAAAATTCCAAGTTTGGGTTGGTTGATAAGCCTAAAAATTGCATCATTTCAGGCTATCTTTTGAGCTTATTATTTGTTATTTTGTGTTTATTTAAAAAAAATTCACTTATTTTTATCATTTTCTATTTTGTAGGTAAAAACAATATTTTTTGCAAAATCAATAAAAGAGAAGAAGAGTATTTTGGTCATTTTACATAATACAGGGAAAAATTGTAATTTGTGTATTTTTGATGTTCAAAATGGTCTAAAATATGTTAGAATGTGAAAGAGGAGTGAAAAATAAGTTAGAGGATAAACTATTGTATTTTTAAGATTTTAGGTATTTAGAACTTTCCATATATAGATTCTCAAATGCCATTAAAAGTAAAGATTCAAGCAACTTTGAGTATAGAAATGGATTTTGAATAGCAAAATTAATCAAGCCATTTCATGCCAATTCATCAAGTGTCACATCATTAAAGATCCAAATAAGGATAGTAGTGCACCACATCATCAATGCACATTTGATAAACCCTCAAATTACCAAAAATTGCCAAAGTCAAGCTAAGTATGGAAAGAAGTCATTATTCCCAACAACCATGCATAGAGAAATTTGGCTAGGGCACGAACCAAGACTCAAAGAAGGCTACATACATTTTAATTGCTCATCAAGTCAATCCATTGATGCATGAAAGTTTTCATAATTTGTCCACCTTTGCATGAATGGTAAATTGAAGCCTAATTTTCCCAATCTTCTTCTCTAAATTTTGGCCAAGCAAGGAAAAATACCTAAGAAAATTCCAATCTTGCCCTCCACACACTTTCTCTCTCTCTCTCTCTGTCTCTTTCATCTCCCTTATCATACTTACCATATTTGATTAAAGCTTCAATTCTCCTCTTTACACCTATGATTGGCCACCCCCCACACATATGCATTCTTTGGCTTTTCTCAAACCTTTGGACGCAACACTCTATCCCTCTCTTTTTCCTCTTTGTTGATCAAGCCCTTTCTTATTTTCCTTTTGATTTTTATTTATTTTCTTCTCCACAACTCACAAAACACCATTGCCACCTTCAACCTTAACCACCAAACGTCCATTTTTGCCCACCTTAGAGAGAATTTTCCTTGTGCTTTCATCACCATCTCTATGTATTTTGGATTCTATTGATCACTCAAGACAAACCCTTAGCAATTATTCCCCTTAATCCCATCCTCCATCTACCATTGCATGAGGAGATCTTCTTTTCTATTTTTTTTAACAAGTTTTAGTGTGAATTGTTGGACCTGTACTTGAATAAAAACTATGGTTTTTATTGTTCAAAGTCTCTCAATCTCTTTACAATAAACTATCATGCTATTTTTCCTTTAGATGAGATCTAGCATAAATCATCATTGATTTTTATGTTTGCAAACTTTCTAGTGTTGTTAAACATAAGATCTTTGTCTTGTAATTTCATGTAATGTACTTAACTTTACAATTTACTTTTCTTCTCATTAAAATTCCTTGCAATTTTAATTTTATACACTTTACTTTTATGCAATTTACTTTGAAGCAATTTAATTTATTGCACTTTAATTTTTCAGCTTTTACTTTTGTTGGAGTTTTAATTTCTTTGTCTTTTAATTCACAACTTTCAATTGTTCATACAATGTCTACTTTATTACTGGCAAAAATAATTGTGATCAATCTTAAGTGCACATATCAAACACCATGCAAACACTATATTGTACAAATTATCATGTTGAATACAACCAAAAGAGAAGAGCAATATTTACCTTGCTATCTCTCGGAATAATTCTCCAGCACGGAACACCAAATTTTTTATTTTTTTGTAAAACATATGTCCAAAAGACTGTTATAATACTCATTAGAAGGCCACACACATGAGGAATAGAGGGAAATATTTTGTTTCGAAGCCGTATAAATTTAGCTGGACCGCCGCTAAACCCTAAACAACAAACGTGGTCGCCAATTGGTATTTGGATCATTACCGGGAATTAAATGTGATGGTCTACAATGATTAAATGCAAAACCACATCAGTAGGTAAACAGATGCATGATTAATGACCATGGAACAAGTTGTTGATGACACATTCAGTCTCGAGACCTCTGGATCCATATCATTCCATACAATTAGTTTTACATATACATCTATCTATCCTTTAGCACCAACGGAATAATGAATGTAGTGGGGGAGGAAGTTATATATGGTGGGTTAGATATTTAGAAACAATGTGTCACTTTATTATAACTTTTTTGCCAATAAGTGATCCATCGCAAAGCCGTTTGTAAGGGTACGGGATGCAGCTTGATGCTTCCTATTACCTTTCGTCACTTACAAATTGGATAGCCCCATGTCATGTTGACTAGATAGCTGCTGGGTGAGCGATGTCGAAAACTAACTGGTTAGACATCTTTACCACTTTCAATAGTGCCCCGACAAAGGCCGGCTTAGATGTCAAATAGACATAACTCATATAACTTCATAAATTAATTATCCATAGTGATCCAACTTCATCCGAATCAATACCATTTAATATTTTTATTTATCACATTTTTACCTACCAATACATATTCATCGCTAATCAATGCTAATCCCCATCACTTAATTCCAACAACCCCATCCGGCACACAAACACTAAAGTCCCCTTGACGCACATGTATATATATACATCATTAATTGGCATTTACCCCTAAATTCAATATTCCTCTTTCAAACCTTGTTTTATCTCCATATCTCTATCACTTTGCAAACATTTGAGCATAATATCAGTTGGCTATGAATCCCATATAGTAAAAAACAATATATCATCTGCAACTTAATGTAAAGGATGAAGATTATACAAGGGTGCATTAATGTTCTCTTCGTGTCTCGTCGTATGGGTCAGCTGGGAAATAATAAAAAGAAGAGGGACAAAACCTTCCCAACCAAGCAACAATTTATATAATCTTTTTTTTTGTTTTTGTTTTTGTGTTTCATAAGCTAATCATCCTTTATATGATATTTGTCCTGTGTGTGGTGTTGTTGTTCCCAGCTCTTTATAGTTCATTGAGTTTTCATTGCGCGTGATGACGATGGAAGAGAGATACGGTATAATTTCTCACTACCATCTTTCAAACATCAAAAGATGGTTCGGGAAACTAGGAGCTCCATCCATATGTGGTATGCATGCCATAAAAAACATAAGGATGGGTGTTTTGGGGAAAAAACAACCACTATATAAAACAACATGATCATATCAAATTTTTATGTGCATCCAGTTACTGCGTTATCTTCATTTGAGATTCATGAATCTACTATTTCCATTTGTTCCTAGGAAAGATGGGTTTCTGAAAAGTAATTCTACTTCATGTCAAATTCCCCATCTGCATGAAACAATTGATCAGTTGAAGAGGTTATTGCTGCTGAAGCCACAAACACCTCTCTTTTCTTCCTCTCCATTAAATCACTTGGAAGTAGATGTTGATTTTTACTTTTGGATTAAAATTAATAAATTTTTGGATAAAAAAGACACATAGGGAAGAATGAGTTTGGGTGAGAAAAAAAAAGAACTTGTAGAGAGAATGAAAGAAAGAAAAAAGAAAGAGGAAAAGAAAATGGTGGGAATTTCCTCTTCGTTAAAGGTAGAAGGTGAATTTTATGCCAAATTGAACATTAGATTAGGGCAGAAAATATAAGTATTGGTAACACGGGACAAAAGTGTTTATGCAGCCTGCATGGTGGGCATAAATCATAACAACCCTATTGAGATTTGGTTGACATTGGGCTGGGTTTTATTTTTTGGGTCCAAAGTTGGCTTGCACTTGGAGCTGATGTTGATGTTGATGGGCCTTATCTTGATGCTTGCAACACCAATCCCAATAGTTGCAGAGGACCTCGATTTGGATTTCAAAGTTGAGAAATTAGATCAATTTGGCCGAATTTGCTAGGGTCTAATTCAACCCATGACCTCCTTTGAGCTCTGATTCTAGCCATCAGCAATGGAGTTTCATCAAATTGAAGGTATAATCTCAATTTTTGCAAGCTCAATTTCATTTTGGCATATAGTCTGCTGAGTGTTGTGAGTTTACCTAATCATAATTTTTTTGCAAACAATAGTAATAAAGTGGTCTCCAAATGAAGATGGATATCGATCAAAAGGTCTATTCTTAAGTACTAGAAAATTAAGCATATATGTGATATTTAAGCTAGAAAACTGATAGGCATAAAATGTTAAATCTTTTTATGAAATTTTTATATTGAATTTAAGCTGTTTTATGATTAATTGTTGATGAAAAATACATAATTACTATATTTTTTATTTTCAGTAAAAGAAAGACAAATGCTGGAATTACTGTATATCTGCACAACCTTTACTGAGAAAATCATATCTAGAGCCACACTTTGAGGTTTTGTGCGATTCTAGTTGAAAATGATTCTTGATTCACTAGGCTTAAATTTTACAAAGTTTAATTGCAAATGGTTAGGCAAATCAGTGCCAGTTTGATTTACGAATCAATATTTCCAACAGTTTTGGCAGATTTACACCATCTCAGGGAAATTAGAATTTGAGTGTCTTTCCGATGTCCAAATTATTCAAATAAGATATTTCTAGGAAGCTAAGACATAGACTTGACGTTTTCAACAAGAATAAATGATTTCTAAGTCCATTTGGGCATTCAAAAGGTACTTGGAATCTTCCTCGAAGTCATGGAAGCTATAAAAGGAAAGTATTTTGGCTTACTAGGATGCCATTGATGATTGGACTGCCATGTCACCACACTTCAGCCATGTGTACTTTTATATTAATTGGAATAATATCTAGACTAAAAGGAATTAGAGTTGAATATAAATTTGATTCCTAAGGAGGTAAGGAATGTTTCTTTGAACCTAGTGTGAACATGAGGCACAAATTATCCTACTATCCTTTAGGTGGCTGGCCTTGCTAGGAAATATGGGAGTTTGAGATTGAGTTTACATATTATCTCCTTTATTCTCTAGGTTTTAGAAGGGTTTTTGGGTTAAACCTCTCCTAAATATTCCCTATAAATACCATGCATTGTTGAAAGGAAAAACACCATTCATGACTAGCCCTCACGGCTGGACGTTTTTCACACACAAAAATTTTCACCACTAGCCTTCACAGCAACACTCTCTCCCTCTCCAGCCACACATCCCATTTCTTTTCTCTCCATTCTCAGGGCAACAGCAGTGATGTGGGTATAGAGTGCTCTTCTAGCATGGATGTTCGTGATAAGGACATTACGTTGCCAAGTGGATCAGTGACGCGTTCACAAGCTAAGAAGGTCAAATAGAGAATGCTTGGACTTGTAAAAAGAATTATGGATGAAGATCGATTCAAGTTTTTAAATGATTTAAACACTTTTCCCAGGCCTAATGATGATTTAAGCATGTTGTCCAAGCAAGGGATAAAAGTGGTAATGATGCTCGGGAGTTACGGAGACGAAACAACATCATTTTAAAATAAGCATCTTATAATGGCAGTTTTGTAATTTAGCTATTTTTGGATTATAATGGCAATTTCGTATATTTAGCTATTTTCAGATTATAATGGCCGTTTTGTAATATTTGCTATTTTTGTTTTTAGGGTTAGTTTTCAGCCTTAGGATTACTTTCTTAGTATTTAATGGTTTAGATTGATTCTTGATCTAACCCTAATCCTTATATAAAGGGGGATCAATTCCTGTCTTAGACAGATTTTAGTTTTTAATCAATTGAAAGAATTAGTTTTCTTATTGCTCCCGAGAGTGTTCTTGCAAGGTGAGGAATCAATTTCTTCTTCTTGTTGCAGTAGGAGTTGAATTCTCTTATCAAAGTAAAAATACTTTGTGGCCATTATTCTTCTCTTTCCCTAGCCTTCTAATCCACGTTTTTAGATGGAAGTTATCTAAGGGTTTGGTAGGGCAGGTTCTTGTTTCCAATTATTGTTACAATACTTCTTGTGTGTTTTGGGGTTTCGGATTCTTTAATCTTGGGGTTCCGCATCAATTGGTATCAGAGTATTGGTTGAGATAAGTATAAATTTTTTTTGTGTTCTTCGTTTACAATACTTTGATTCCCTTAAAAAAAACAAAAAAAAGGGTTGTGTTTGATCTGTGAGTCTTATTTTATCTTATTGATTTGTTTTTTTTTTATTCAAATAAGAGAAGTAAAAAAAAAAACCTAAATCACACTACTAGGCACCTGGGGTTGCACCTGGAGTCACACCTGGGCAGGTCTATCCGCAAGGCATCTCAAAAAAAAAAATCCAAATTTATTTTATTTTATATTTCTTTTTGCTTAGGGTAATATTTGCTTTCCATTACTCTAATTATTATTTTTGCTTTTCTTTTGATCTACTTTCTTTCTTTGGTTAGGTTTTGAGATTGTGATACTTGTTATTTGTTTTTCTTGCTTTGATTTGTTGTGTTTAACTCTAAAGTGCAACTTGATTCTAGAGATTGTGAGTGGTAAAAGGCTTAAGTGGTGAGAACATTAAGGGTAAAAGCTAAAATTGAGTGAAACACGAGCGTATTTACCATTAAAAAGAGTGAAACACGTGAGGGAGAGAAGTAAAGATTTTCTTTTACTAATCTTGTCTTGTAGAAACTAAGATGTCAATGAGAGAAGGAAAAGAAGCCGCTCATTCTGAGGAAGAGCACGAAAAGGAGATGACACCGAACATGATGCTCTTATACAAGGCCTTCACAGGAGAATTGTGGAGGTTAAACATAAGGATGGATGAGTTAAATGATAAGGTAAATGAAGTCTCTATGACCGCCACAAATAACCCAAGGAGAGATGGTTCCCGGATTAGAGATATAGAGCTATTGGCTTTCGAGGATGATGAAGTCTCAAATCATTCAATAAGGAGACGTCTAAAGTGGGAGGAACCAAGGGCTAGGAGACATGAGCCGAGAGAAAGGAGGGACGACAACATAAGCTCCATAAAGATGCAAATACCACCGTTCAATGGGAAACATGATGCTGAAGTATATTTGGAGTGGGAAAGCAAGGTTGAACTAATTTTTGCTTGCCACAACTACTTAGATGAGAAGAATGTAAGAATCACCGCTATAGAGTTTACCGATTATGCTTTGGTTTGGTGGGAACAATTATTGCAGACTAGAAGGAGATATGGTGAAGATCCAATTGTAACTTGGGGCAAGATGAGAAGGGTGATGAGAAAAAGATTTGTACCATCTTCTTATTACCAGGAGGTACACCAAAAGTTGCAGCGGCTCTCACAAGGAACAAGGACGGTAGAAGAGTACCACAACGAGATGGAGATGCTCCTAATCCGAGCCAACATAGATGAGGAACGAGAGGCTTCCATGGCTCCATTCTTAAGTGGACTCAATAGAGAGATTGCCGACACTGTGGAACTACATCCATATGTAGAGATAGAAGACTTGGTGAACATGGCAATCAAGGTGGAAAAGTAACTTAAAAGAAAAGGAACTGCCCGAAGCTTCTCAAATTCCAACTCTAAATGGAATTTAAAGTGGGAGAAACCCGAGGACAAAAAAAAGAGCTTTGATTTCAAGAATAAGGATAAGAGTGCCAGCACACCTAAATGTACTCCTAATTCTTCTGCTTCTACTACTAGTACTAGATATAGGGAGATAAAGTGTTTTAAATGTCAAGGGTTAAGACATATTGCTTCTGAATGTCCTAATAAGAAGATTATGTTGTTCAAAGGTAGTGAAATTGTTTCGGAGTCTGAGAATGATAGTGATAACTAGGTGCCATCATTGGAGGATAATTCTAGTGTTGAGGAGAACATAAAGCATGCTATGATGGAAAAGTCTCTAGTTGTTAGGCAAGCCTTAAACTTTAAAATTAAGGAGGAGAGTCTAAAGCAAAGGAAGAATATCTTTCACACTAGATGTATGGTAGGTGGAAAGATTTGAAGTTTGATAGTGGATGGAGGAAGTTGTGTTAATGTAGCTAGCACTACTTTGGTAGAGAAATTGGGCTTGAAATGTAAGAAGCATCCTAATCCCTATAGATTGCAATGGTTGAATGACAGTGGGGAAGTGAAAGTAACCAAACAAGTGAAGGTTACTTTTAAAATTGGAAAGTATGTTGATAAGGTGGTGTGTGATGTAGTACTTATGAAAGTTGAGCACATTTTGTTGAGAAGGCCGTGGCAATTCGATAGGAGAGTTGTTCGTGATGGGCATAGGAATAGGTATACTTTTGAGTACAATGGGAAGAAGCACACCCTAGCACCTCTATCTCCAAAAGAGGTGTACCTTGATCAATTGAAGATGAATAAACCTACAAATGAGGAAAATAGGCCATGAGAGAAAAGAATAAAACTAAAGGCCCAATCGAGAGTCAGAACACTTGTGAGAAAAACATGAGTGAAGTGACGAGTGAAAAGAAAAAGAATTTCTATGCAAAAGTGAGAGATGTAAAAGGAGCATGCTTATGCAAGAGAGCACTAGTTCTTGTGAGGTTTAGAGAGTTTAATTTTTCTGAAGCTAACCTTAACCCATGTTTGCCTAGTGTTTTTGTTTCTTTGTTGAAGGAATTTGAAGAAGTTTTCCCGGAGGAATTGCCTAAAGGATTACCACCAATAAGGGGCATTGAACATCAAATAGAATTGGTGCCTAGAGCGAGCCTTCCAAATCGACCGGCGTATAGAAGCAATCCTGAGGAGACGAAGGAACTTCAAAGCCAAGTGGAAGAGCTATTGGCATTAGGATATGTGCGGGAAAGCTTAAGCTCATGTGCTGTACCGGTGTTGTTGGTTCCTAAGAAGAATGACACATCGAGGATGTGCGTGGATTGCCGAGCCCTCAACAAGATTATGGTAAAGTATTGTTTCCCTATACCTAGGTTAGATGACATGTTGGATGAATTGCATGGTTCTTATGTGTTCACTAAAATAGACTTGAAAAGTGGATACCAAATTAGGATGAAACCTGAGGATGAATGGAAAACTGCATTTAGGACTAAGTATTGTTTATATGAATGGTTAGTTATGCCTTTTGGCTTGACTAATGCACCTAGTACCTTCATAAGACTAATGAACCATAACCTAAGAAATTTTATAGGGAAATTCCTGGTTGTCTATTTTGATGACATATTTGATTTATAGTAAAAATCAAGATGACCATGTAGAGCATGTTAGGGCAGTTTTAGAAGTTCTTAAGGAAGAAAAGTTATTTACCAACCTTAAAAAGTGTACTTTTTGCATTGATCGACTAATATTTCTTCGCTTTGTTGTGAGTGCACGTGGTGTTGAGGTTGATGAAGAAAAGGTGAAGACTATCCGAGAATAGCCCACACCTAATAGTGTTTCTACGGTAAGAAGTTTTCATGGACTAGCTGGGTTCTACCGAAGGTTTGTGAATGACTTTTCTACCATAGCGGCACCATTGTATGAGATTGTCAAAAAAAAGTTAGGTTTTAAATGGGGTAAGGACCAAAAGGTAGATTTTCAAACTCTAAAAGATAAGTTATGTAATGCTCATATTCTTGTATTACCTAATTTTGACAAAACTTTTGAAATTAAATGTAATGCTTCTGGGATTGGTATAGGTGCTGTTTTATTACTGGAAAAAACGTCCCATAGCATATTTTAGTGAGAAGTTGAATGGAGCTCAACTCAACTACTTGACATATGAAAAAGAGTTGTATGCCCTTTTCTATGCTTTGGAGGTGTGGTAGCATTACTTGTTCCCGAAGGAGTTTGTGATTCACACTGATCATGAGTCATTGAAGCATATCAAGGGGCAAGGAAAGCTCAACAAGAGGCATGCACGATGGGTTGAGTTCATAGAGACCTTTTCGTACGTGATTTGTTAAAAGCAAGGTAAGGAGAATGTGGTGGCCGATGCTTTGTCTCGGTGGTATGTCTTAATCACTACTCTTACTTCTAATCTCTTGGGTTTTGAATAATTAAAAGACATGTATGCTAGTGATGATGATTTTGGTGAAATATATGATGCATGTGAGAATGGTGTTTTTCATAAATTCAATAAACGAGAAGGATTTATGTTTCGTGGACATAGGATATGTGTGCCCGATTATTCAATTAGAGAGTTGAAAAAATTTGTGCTAATTGTATTGCATGTAGACAGGCTAAATCTAGGTCTATGCCACATGATTTGTACACCCCTCTTCTTGTGCCAACTGAACCATGGGTTGATATCTCTATGGATTTTGTTCTTGGGTTGCCGAGAACTAGGAAGAATCGTGATTTGTTGTTGTTAATAGATTTAGTAAAATGGCGCACTTCATTGCTTGCCATAAAACTAATGATGCAACAAATATAGCTAACTTGTTCTTCAGAGATGTAGTGAGGTTGAATGGGGTACCTAGGACAATAGTCTCGGATAGAAATATCAAGTTCTTGAGTCACTTTTGGAAAGTTTTGTGGAGAAAGTTGGGTACTAAGCTTTTGTATTCTACTACTTGTCTCCACAAATTGATGGACAAACAGAAGTGGTGAATAGAACTTTAGGTGCTTTACTGTGTGCTGTAGTTGGTAAAAACTTAAAATCTTGGGAAGATTGTTTGCCTTTTCTTGAATTTGCTTATAACCCTACTATTCATTCTTCTACTGGATTTTCTCCGTTTGAGATTGTATATGGCTTTAATCCTTTAACTGTATTGGATTTGATGCCTTTACCTTTGAGTGAACTTGCTAACTTAGATGGACAAAAAAAGGCGGACTTAGTTAAAGCTATACACGAGAAGGCTTGACTACAGATTGAGAAGATGAATAAGTTAACTGCGCAAAAGGCTAACAAACAAGTGATATTTGAACCAGGTGATTGGGTTTGGGTACATTTGAGGAAGTAAAGGTTTCCTAACAAAATAAAGTCTAAGTTGGATGCTAGAGGTGATGGACCTTTTCAAGTGTTCGAGATGATCAATGACAATGCATACAAGATTGATCTTCCAGGTGAGTATAATGTGTCCGCATCATTTAATGTTGCTAATTTTTCTCCTTTTGACATGGATGCAGATTCGAGGACGAATCTCTTTGAAGAGGGAGGGAATGATATGGGCATCGAGGGCTCTTCTAGCATGGATGTTCTTGATAAGGACATTACGTTGCCAAGTGGACTAGTGACGCTTTCACAAGCTAAGAAGATCAAAGAGGGAATGCTTGGACTTGTGAAAAGAATTATGGATGAAGATCGATTCAAGTTTCCAAATGATTTGAACACTTTTCTCAAGCCTAATGATGATTTAAGCATGTTGTCCAAGCAAGGGATAAAAGTGGTAATGATGCTTGGGAGTTACGGAGACGAAACGGTGTAATTTTAAAATAAGCATCTTATAATGGCAGTTTCGTAATTTAGCTATTTTCGAATTATAATGGGAGTTTCGTAATTTAGCTATTTTCATATTATAATGGTCGTTTTATAATATTTGCTATTTTCGTTTTTAGGGTTAGTTTTCAGCCTTAGGATTACTTTCTTAGTATTTAATGGTTTAGATTGATTCTTAATCTAACTCTAATCCATATATAAAGAGGGATCAATTCCTGTGTAAGACAGATTTTAGTTTTTAATCAATTGAAAGAATTAATTTTCTTATTGCTCATTGGAGTGTTCTTGCAAGGTGAGGAATCAATTTCTTCTTTTTGTTGCATTAGGAGTTGAATTCTCTTATCAAAATAGAAATACTTTGTGGCAATTATTCTTCTCTTTCCTTAGCCTTCTAATCCACGTTTTTAGATCGATTAGAAGGCTAGGGAAAGAGAAGAATAAAGTTGGTAGGGCAGGTTCTTGGTTCCAATTATTGTTACAATACTTCCTGTGTGTTTTGGGGTTTCGGATTCTTTACTCTTGGGGTTCAGCTTTGTTTTAGGTTTTATGTAGTAAAGTTGTGATACACAAAGCCTAGTGTTGTGGTATATTTTAGATTAACTCGCAAGTGCATGAACCAACAAGTAATAAAGTGGATTTTTTAAAAAGAAAACCTATATCGATCCCACGAGGAATAATGTCTCTGGCATTGAAATTAAATAAATTTTAAATTAAACCTTGAAAAGTAAAAGAGTGTTTGATTGATTGTTGTTGTCTAACCAGGCATGAATTAAAAACAAAGCAATATTAAAAACACGAACAAGGCAGCTAGTAGTTTATCAAGATTTTAAGAAAACAAGGATTATGACTTCACCATTATTACTCCTATTTAGCCATAATGCAGTATAGATTCATATGTTAACCCTCTTTAACCACATATGGCTAGAAATTGATTTCTCAATGCATTTTAATCTAGCAAGCACAACGTATTTAATTACCGCTAATTTAAATACGGAAATTTAAACCCTAAGACATGCAAACCCAGTAAATCATGTTAAAGTTGTCACTAAGGCATACAATATTTCTATAACCATGTATTTTATTGCACATCCATACTTATATCGCTTATTTCTAAGCCAATATAAATACTTAATCAATTCACATTTTCATGGAAGCATTAAGAACTACAATAATATATTAACCTTAACATGAATCAAACTCAAATATGCATTAAACACTAAATATTCGTAATAGGGTTCCATCATAATCTTCATAGAAAAATTAGCTACACATCATCCCTAAATTATCCATCAAATAAATAAGAGATAACATAATTTAAATAGCAAACAAAGTAAGAGTAAAGAGATCAAATCCAAAGTTGATGGTTGCTAGATTCAGTTCTTCAATCTTCTCCTTTTGGCTTCTCCAAACTATGATCCAAGTCACAAGGTTGACTCCTCCAATAGCTGGCTGAATTTCCCTTGCACTAGGCTTTGTGTATCACAATCTTACTATGAAATAACACTCAAAACTGAATATAAAACCTTAAATAAAGCCGCTGTTTTGCCTTGAGAATGAAGAGAATAAGAACAAGGGTGTGCAGCTGGAGAGGAAGGACTGTTTCCGTGAGGGTTGGTTGTGTGAATTGTGTGTGAAAAATGTCTAGCTGTGAGGGCTGGTGGTGAATGGTCTTTTTCCTTTCAGCAATGCATGGTATTTATAAGGAATGTTTAGGAGAGGTTTAACCCTAAAACCTTCTAAAACCTAGAGAATATAGGAGATAATATGTAAACTCAATCTCCAACTCCTATCTTCCCTAGTATGGCCGGCCAACTCAAGGAGATTAAGGTAAAATGTGTCTCATGTTCACACTAGAGATAAGGAAACATTTATTATCTCTTTAGGAATCCAATTAATATGCAACTCTAATTCCTTTTAGTCTAGATATTATTCAAATTAATGTAATTAGAATAATCTGACTTTCCATGTGGCATATGATGTGGCGAATTTTGTAGACATGGCTAAAGTGTGGTGACATGGCAGTCCAATCATCAAAAGCATCCAAGTAAGCCAAAATACTTTCCTTTTATATCTTCATTGACCGCTAGGCAGTTTCCAAGTACCTTTGGGATGACCAAATGGACTCATAATTCATTTTTTCTGGTTGCAAAGGTCAGGTCTATGTCTTATATTTCTAGAAATATCTTGTTTGCACAATTTGGACATCTGGAAGACACTCAAATTCTAATTTCCTTGAGATGGTGTAAATCTGCCGCAACTGTTGGAATTATTGATTTTGTAAATCAAACTGGCACTGATTGGCTGAACCATTTTCAATGAAACTTAGCATAATTGATGCCTAGTGAAGAAGGAATCATTTGCAACTAAAATTGCACAAAACTTCAAAGTGTGTCTCCAGATATGATTTTCTCAGTAAAGGTTGGACAAAAATACAATAATTCCATCATTTGTCTTTCTTTTACTGAAAATAGAAAAATATAGTAATTAAGTATTTTTCATCAACAATTAATCATAAACTAGCTTAAATTCAATATAAAAAGTGGCATAAAAACATTAACATTTTATGCCTTTCACCTAGTGCAAGGGAAATTTGGTCAGCCATTGGAAAAGTCAACCTTGCGACTTTTGGAGAAGCCAAGAGGAAAAGATTGAAGAACTGAATCCAGCAGCCATCAACTTTGGATTTGATTTCTTTACTCTTATTTTCTTTGCTATTTAAACTATGGTATCGCTTATTTATTTGATGGATAATTTAGAGATGATGTGTAGCTAATTTTTCTATGAGGATTATGATGTATTCCTATTACGAATATTTAGTGTTTTATGCATCTTTGAGTTTGATTCATGTTAAGGTTAATATTTTATTGTAGTTATTAATGCTTCCAAGAAAATGTGGATTGATTAAGTATTTATATTGCCTTAGAAATAAGGGATATAAGTATGGATGGACAATAAAATACATGGTTATAGAAATATTGCATGCCTTAGTGATAACTTCTAGTCATATGTGGTTAAAGGGGGGTTAACCTATGAATTTATAATGCATTAGGGCTAAATAGGAGTACTAGTGGTGAAGTCATAATCCTTGTTTTTTTAAAATCTTGATAAACTACTTGCGACCTTGTTCTTGTTTTTAATATTGCTTTCTTTTTAATTCATGCCTGGTTACACAACAACAACCAATCAAATACTCTTTTACTTTTCAAGGTTTAATTTACAATTGATTTAATTTCATCACTAGAGACATTATTCCTCATGGGATCGATTCAGGTTTTCTTAATTTAAAATCACTTTATTACTTGTTGATTCATGCACTTGCCAGTTAATCTAAAATATACCACAACAAAAACTAAACAATAAATTAAGGTGCAATAAAAATAAAAATGGAACAATAAAAGCAATAAAATGGCGACAAAGAAAAATCTTTATACCAATAATAATTTTGACGACTATTACAATATAAAGATTAAATGAAAACCACAACAAAAGAGAGGCCTCTAGGATGTTGTGTGGAGATGGATGGTGGCTAGAGTTTTGTGAGGCTATGGAGACGTGTGATCTGCTATTTGTATGACAAAAATGGAGGAAAACGATGGTTAAAACATGGAGAATGAATGAGAAAATGAAGATGTGTATGTGTGTTTGCTAAATATGGGGATTATATGGAGCTAGGTTTTTGAGTTTATGCCTTGTAATAACAAGTAACATCCTTTGGCAACCTAGGACAGTAGGTAAATCATCTTTTGGCAATTTAAAATTCAAATAAGGTAACGTGGAATCACTTGTTGCAATGGGAGTCAACAAGAAATGAACAAATATAGAACTAGGGCATAACGTGGTCAGGTGGTAATTATAGCTTTGCCTAATTTTGCATGGCTTTTCCTTTTATGGCTGGTCTTCTCATCAATATTTGGAGATATTGACCTTGAATGTATCCCATATTCCTCCTACATTCATTTGATACAAAAATAAGGCATGATTACTATCTACATGCACCGCCCTAGGGTGTAGCACTCGTGCATGGCCTATATGGTAGGCCCACTTACAATTTTCAGCTTTATGATGTTGCATATGATGATATGGCATGATGATGATATGGCTCGCTACATATATTTCATCTCAGCACTCAGATTGCATTAATCTCAATCGTTGATCTCGAAATTCCAAACACAGTTAGTGTTGCACTTGCCTCCAAATGCCTTGAAATTTGCCATGACCTTTTTCTGAGTTCTTCTTTCATATTTTGAGTCCATTTCCAAGTTTTCTCTGCATAAAATAAAGTGTTTACAACTTAGTCACTTAAGTATGTTAAAATTACCAAAACCTCAGTTTTGTGTTATTTTCATTAAAAAATTCCTTTTAACCTCAATAGGAAAAATACTAAAAATGATTACATTTCTTATCAAAATTAATAAGCACAATCTAACAAACATGAAGCTAAAAGAATATTGCACAAAATGATATAATTTTTATGCTTATCATTAAGTTTGATTTAAAATAGGAGAAACCCCCAAATTTAACTGAGGATCGAATTTTGGAATCAACATTGAACTATGTTCAAGTGATATTAGTTGAAATTGTGTGTTCAATTAGGTTCCTGAAGATCCCTAAGGACTAACTCAAGGTTCAATTTTGAGTAGTTGCGAAGAAATTGAAAAGGTCTCATTTTGGGTATTGACAGATCGGGTCATTTTGTAATTATCAAAAGTATGATATGATTTTGTTAATTAACGAGTTTTAGGTGTAACTTAGGACCCATGGAATGCACATGGGTCCCTATGTAAATTTTCAAAGTTAAAATTATTTGGGGAATTGATTATTGAAATTGTTTGATTTAATTTTCTAGGTTTTAATTAATTAATCGTGCATTTTAATTATGTTAACTATATATACATTTATATATTGATTTATTTAATAATGCTTATTATATGATGAAATTAATTGATGTATGGTATGATAAATATGAAAATATGAATTTTTGTGATTTATCGAAGTTTTTTTTTTTATAAAAAAAAGGTTTAAATGCATTTTAGTACCTTCTAAAATTGAATTTGTTTACTTGGGGGTCTCTACAATTAATTTGTGCAGTTGATACCCTCTAAATTGAAAAAAGTTGCACATTTGTCCAATGTAGTTGAAATTTGTCTAATTTAGTTAAAATTGACAAATTCTATCAACTTAAAATTAACATATGACCCTCAAAATTAATTTTTTCATTTTTAATTTTACCAAGAACTAAAAAAAAATAAAGAGAGAAAAATAAAAATAAAATAATTTTGAAGGTCATATGTTAATTTAAAGTTGATAGAATTTGTCAACTGTAACTAAATTGGACTAATGTGAAACTTTTTTTTGTCAATTTCAACTACACTGGACAAATGTGTAATTTTTTTAATTTAAAGGGTATCAATTGCACATATTAATTGTAGATACCCCTAAGTGAACAAATTCAATTGTAAAAGGTACTAAAATGCATTTAAACCAACAAAAAAAAAGTTATGTGCAAATTTTGATAAATTTGGGTATTGTTTAAATAGAGAAAGATTTAGGCATTTTATGTGATTTTCTAAAATTTGATATTTTGGGAAATTACCTTATGTTATTTGTTTTGAAAAATGATTTCAGAATATAGATTGCTTTTGAGAAAATTGATTGGAGATTTGATACTGTAGACGTACCATACAGTACTGATGAAAACTGGTTTTGTTGAGATACGCACATGCATGATCTATGACATCCTCTTTTGCAGAGACATGTCAAGAGAAAGATGATAAGGTTCCTACCACAATTCTTTTAGGATAGTGAAGTCTTGTAATGAAAAAACATCCCCTACCTCCTGCCATGTGATGCTGCCAGGATGCTAAAGATCACATGACCATTGATATAAAGTGTGGAACTGGAGTTTGGATTTGATTTGATTTTGTATAATTTTGCATGGATGAAGGCAAAGGTGATACTAATGACGATTTGATGGAGTTCTTAAATGATTTCTTGAGACTAGATTAATTGATCATGTGTTGATCAATTATTTCCATGATTTATTCTAAACATATTGAAATTACAATTTAACCCCTATGTAGGATTTTAATTACTCAATTTTTGGAGTAGCTAGTGAGTTTTGTGAAATGTTTTAAAAGGGAAACTTCAAAAGAATGGTTGAGAGGTCTTACGCGAAAAGATTTTTAAAGAATTGATTGTTTACTTTATAGATATCTAGGGCACTGACTAAGATATTTTTATATCATCTTTTTGTGTTTTAACTATGTTACCTCACGTCGTAGCTAAGGGTTAAACAACTACCACAAGTATTGTCATCTTCTGCATCTCTTCCTTCCGCTGTTGCATAGTTGTCTTTTTATCTATTTGTAATATTAATTTATGTTGAACTATATTATTTTTTGGCATTTTAGTATCTCAACTAGCTGAAATATAGCACCATTAGTACCTCAACCCATTTCATCTATAATAATTCGTTATCCTCATGTGTCAAACGTGTTGAACAGAAACTAAGTTAAAATACATCATTTTACTGCAACATTCTTTTGTTTTCAAATTTTGTGGATCAAAGTAAACAAAAAGAAAAAGGGTTAGGGCAGAATTAATGTTAATTTAAATCTTAAATTATTTTTCTTCCTCTGTCTTTCTCTCTGTCTAATTGATTAAATTTTCTCTCTAATTGTTGCGCCTCAATTTGCAAGAAAAACCTAAAAATACTCCATTCACTGCCTACCATCAATCTCTATGTTCCTTTGACTGTGTTTATGCGCCTAATATCAATGCTCGCACAAAAGTGTTCCTTGCCAGACAATATCAACAGTGACAAAAAGCCTACGAACCACCATTCTCCCAAGCAATATCGTCCCAACCTCAACCCGATTGCACCGATTTGTGAACTACCTCATATCAGAAAACAATTATAACAACAAAACATTATTCTATATTTGTCAAAAAATAAAACAATATAAAAGAAAAAAAAAAGAGAAGAACCCATTTCTTTAGTGTTTTGTTCTTTTAATCCCATAGAATCTTGTAGCTTTCGCAGTTACACTAGTTCTTTATCATTATGTATATTTTTGTGTTGCTTCTTTTTTGTGTTTATGTTCTTCTATGCTGTTTAAATTTGTATGTTTTGATTTTTGTTTCACGTTTGCTAAAAAACTAGAGTTCTCACTCTATTTCTCTCTCGTTCTATAATTCATTTGCTTATTTTCCTTTTTCTTTGTGGTTTGCATGTTGATCTTTAGGTTTAGCTTGTGGGTTCAACTCGTTCTGGTTTTTTTTTTCCCTTGTTTTTGCCATTAGTTTATTTTCAGATTTTGATTGAAAATTGGGAAAGGAACTTCAATGTGTTTTCTTTTCTTTTCTTTTTTATTTTGATCCCCTAAAATTCAAAAACAAGAAAGATTTGAGTGTTCATTGGTGTGAAATGACATATTTTTCCCTCGTTACTTTTCATCACGTGCGCTGTATGTGAAGATAACATAGCATTTCAGACGAAAATAGGCTTATGTACTAACAGTGTTGCATTTTGGCTAGTAGGGGTATTAAAATGCCAAAGAAAAAAAAAAAGAGGTTAGGTATTTACTTGTAAAACCTGACATAAATCAATTATCTCAAGAATAATTTTCTCTTTATATTTTAACCGCTCTAGATACTCTCGATGACCTTGATTGACCCTTTTGTACTCTTTTATTTTAATTTACTATATTGTATGACTTTATATATTTACAGTATTGCATGGTAAATTATTTACCTATTTAATTATTATACTATATTTGTTAAACAAATCCTTTGAAGAAAGTGATAGGCATAAAAGTTAATGTTTTCATGTCATATTTTATATTGGATTTTAGCTAGTTTAGAGTTAATTATTAATGAGAAGTACTGAATTATTGTATTTTTCTATTTTTAGATAAAGAAATGCAAATGCTGAAATTTACTATATTTCAGTGCAATCTTTACTGAGAAAATCATATATGGAGCTACACATGGAGGTTTTGTGTGATTCCTGATTAAAATGATTCATTAAGATTCAATACTGTAAAGTATCATTGCAAATGGATCAACCAATCAATACCAGTATGATTTAGAGGATCAACATTTTTAATAGGTACGGCAGACTTACACTACATTGGGGACATTAGAATTTGAGTGCTTTACCGATGTCCTATTTGTGCAATCAAGATATACCTGGAAAGCCCATAGACTTATCTTTTTCAACTGGAATCAGTGAATTCTGAGTTTGGTCATCCAAAGTGTACTTGGAATATGCTGATGGACATTGAACATATAAAAGGAAAATTTCTTTGTCTACTAGGATAACACCTATGCGTGGACTGTCACATCATCACTCTTCAGCCAGATGTACAATTATTGCCACATCATATGCCACATGGGAGGTCAAATTATTCTAATTATATTAATTGGAATAATAATTAGAGAAGGAATTAGAATTATAGAGAAATTGGATTCCTAAAGGGATTTGGATTGTTTTCTTATTTAAGTGTGAATGTGAGGCACCAATGACCTAAATATACCCTAGAGGGCCAGCCATATGGAGGAATTATGGGAGATTTAATTTTGATAATATATTATCTCCTATAAGATTGGAATAAGATCTAGAGTTAGATAACAACTCTAGGGTTTTTCTAGGTTAACTAGTAGAACATTTCCTATAAACACTGTGCACCTTGAAGCATTATACATAAACTCACCATTCAGCCAACACACACCTTTCAGCTATTCAACCATTCCACTGTTCACCATTCAGCCATTCTCACAGCAAGGAGGTCTTGAGTTCTAGGTTTTCATTTGAGTTTTTTAGGTTTTCTACATAGAAGAATTATGCTACACTAGTTCTTGATCAAGGGGGATTTTCGGCCAGCACTTGTGGAGGATCTGTTGTAGTATAATTTTGATTAATTCGCAAATGCTCGAATCAACAAGTAATAAAGTGGATTTCATAGAGAAAACATGTATCGATCCCACAAAGAATGATGTCTCTAGTTTCGAGAATAAATCAATTGTTAACTAAATTAATAAAATTAAAAGGAAATTTTTTTGATTGATTGTTGTTTGAGTAGCAAATCATGAATTAAAAGAAAGGAATATTGAAATTAAGAACAAGGCAGCAAGCAAGTATTTCAAAGGTTTTAATGAAACAAGGATTATGACTTCACCACTATTAGTCCTATTTAGTCCTAATGCATTATATATTCATAGGTTAACCCCCCTTTGAACATAAGTGACTAGAAGTTGATTCCTCAATGCATTCTAATCTGGCAAGAACAAGGTATTTAATTATCCATAATCTAAATACCAAAATTTAAGCCCTAAGACATGCAAACCCAATATATTTTTGTCAAAGTTGTCACTAAGGCATGCAATATTCCTATAACCATGTATTTCATTGCCCATCCATATTTATATCCCTTATTCCTGAGCCAATATAAATACTAAATCAATCCACCTTTTCATGGAAGCATTAACAACTACAATAAAATATTAACCTTAAACATGAATCAAACTTAAATATGCATTAAACACTAAATAGTCATAATCATAATCCTCATTGAAAATTAGTTACACATCATCTTTATAATAACCATCAAATAATCAAGAGACAACATAGATTAAATAACAAAGAAAATAAGAGTAAAGAGTCAAATCCAAAGTTGATGGCTGCTGGATTTTAATCCTCAATCTTCTCCTCTAGGCTTCTCCAAACTATGATCCAAAGTCACAAGGTTGACTCCTCCAAGACTGGCCAAATTTCTCTTTGAACTTGGCTTTGTGTATCACAACTTTTCTATGTGAGAACCTTTAGAAACTGAATATAAAACCTAGGAAAAACTATTGCTGCTGTGAGAATGGGGAAAAAGGGAATGAGAGCTGCGGCTGAAGAAGGCTGTGAGGGTGGTAGTGAATTGTGTATTGTTTCTCAATGTTGCATGGTATTTATAGAAGAGGTTTAGGAGAGGTTTAACCCTAAAGTCCCTCTAAAACCTAGAGAATATAGGAGATAATACGTATACATGATCTCAAACTCCCATAATTCTCCTCTATGGCCAGCCACCTTAAGGATAAAAAAGTATTTTGTGTCTCATGTTCACACTAGGATTTAGGTAACATTCTTTATCTCCTTAGGAATCAAATTTGTCTCTAACTCTAATTACTATTATTCTAAATATTATTCCAATTAATATAATTATAATAATCTGACCTCCCATGTGGCATATGATGTGGGAAAATTCATACACATGGCTGGAGTGTGATGACATGGCAGTCCAATCATCAATGTCATCGTAGTAAGCAAAGATAGTTTCTTTTTATATCACCAGTGACCGTCGGTATATTTCAAGCACACTTTAGATAACCAAATGAACTCTGAATTCACAGATTCAGGTTGCAAAAGTGAGGTCTATGTCTTATATTTCCAGAAATATCTTTTTTGTACAATTTGGACATCGGGAAGACACTTAAATTCCAATTTCCCTAAGATAGTGTAAATTTGCAGCAACTAATGAAATTGTTGAACTTGTAAATCAAACTGGTACTGATTGGCAAAATAAATTGCATTGAAACTTTACATAATTTAAGCATAGTGAATTAGGAATCATTTACAACTGAAATCGTACAAAACCTTAAAGTGTAGCTCCAGATATGATTTTTTCAGTAAAGATTGAGCATAAATACAGTAATTTCAGCTTTTGTCTTTCTTTTACTGAAAATAGAAAAATACAGTAATTAATGACTTTTCATTAACAATTAATTACAAACTAGCTAAAATTCAATATAAAAGTGGCACAAAAACATTAACATTTTATGCCTATCAGGATCTCAACCTTGTTCTTGAAGCATATTTTGGAGAAGCAAGAGAAGGAAGATTGAAGACCAAATTCGGCAGCCATCAACTATTGGGATTTTTTTTTCTATTCTCAATTCTTTTTTATATTTGATATATGTTTTCTTTAGAATATTTGATGGCTATTCTTAAGAATATGTGTAACTAATTTTCTATAAGGATTATGATGTAGCACTATTATGACTATTTAGTTTTTAATGGATATTTGAGTTTGATTCATATTCATGGTTAATATTTCATTGTAGTTCTTAATGCTTCCATGAAAAGGTGGATATAGTTAATATTATATTGGCTTAGGAATAAGGGATATAATATGGATGGGCAATGAAATACATGATTATAGTAATATTGCATGACTTACTGAATTTATTGGGTTTGCATGTCTTAGGGCTTAAATTTTGGTATTTAAATTAGGGATAATTAAATACCTTGTGCTTGCTAAACTAAAATGCATTGAGGAATCAACTTCTAGTTACTTGTGGTCAAAGGGAGTTAACATTATGAATTTATCATGCATTAGAGCGAAATAGGAATAATAGTGGTGAAGTCATAATCTTTGTTTCATCAAACCTTTGAACTTTCCGTTTATTAATCTTGCTGCCTTGTTTTGCTTTTACAATTGTTTTCTTTTAATTATTGCTTTGCTACTTAACAACAATCACTCAACCAAAATACTCTTTTACTTTGCTTAATTCGATTAATAATAGATTTAATTTC
Organism: Ochetophila trinervis; assembly: GCA_003254975.1. Lineage (NCBI taxonomy): Eukaryota > Viridiplantae > Streptophyta > Magnoliopsida > Rosales > Rhamnaceae > Ochetophila > Ochetophila trinervis. Next base: position 9,953 of record QANX01005260.1, on the reverse strand, counting down.
AATCCTAGACACATTATTCCCTATGGGATCGATATCAGTTTTCTCATAGAAACCACTTTATTACTTGTTGATTCGTGCACTTGCGAGTTAACAATTTTCACCACAATAAGTTTTTGGCGCCGTCGCCAGAGAATAATTATTTTTAGTTTTGATTTAAAGTTATTGTTGATTAAATTACTGTTTTTAGTTCATTTTTTGTTTTTGTTTTCTTTGTGTAGGTTCGGTTTTAGACATTGAAGAACAACATTGGAGAGCTTTCTTAGATCCAAAACAATTCAATTCGAGTTTGAAGAATGAGGAAATTGAAGTAGCTAAGTAATTTCTATGTTTAGGTTTATTAATTGTTTTTGGTTTTGAAAAAAAAGTTTATTTTGTTTGCTGTTCTTATTTGTTTCAGTTTTTAGGTTTATTTCACTGAATTTGAGTTTTTTTTAGTTGTTATTGGTTTAGTCTTTTGTTTAGTTTAAAAAAATAAATAAAAAATTTGGAAATCCGAAAAAAAAAATTTAACTGCACTTTAGGTTTGTGTTTTCTTTTATTTTTATTTTTTTGCATTTGTTTTAATTCTTTTGAGTTATTTATTTTGTTTAATTTGATTTTTAGTTTTAATTTTAGTTGCTGTTTGTTTTTCTATTATGTTAGTTTAATTTTCTGTTTTTCATTTATCTTTCTATTTCTTGTGTTTGTTTATTTTGTTTTATGAGTTTACCTTTTAATACGGAATTATCTAAGAGAAATTTGAGGAGGTTAAGGAGAAGTGAAGTTAGAGAGACTTTGTTTAGTAATATCGAAAGAGATGATAACATGGAAAACCAAAGTAACCCTGTAGTTCCTGAAGTTCCTATTAATCAATTTTATAAGACCATAAGGGATTATGCTGCACCTACGGTTAAGGATATGTCTTGTATTAGGAGACCACCTATTGATGCACCTAGCTTTGAGGTCAAACCGATTACTATGTCTATGCTCAACAATTATCAATTTGGAGGGCTACCTAGTGAGGATCCTAACCAACATATATCGAATTTTTGTGATGTATGTGAGTTAGTAAAATACAATGGAATTACTGAGGATGCTGTTAAACTTATGTTGTTTCATTTTACCTTAAGGGATAGAGATAAAAGTTAGTTACAGTCTTTACCTCCAGGAAGTATTATCACATGGGATGACTTAGCTTTTATGTTCTTGAATAAATGTTTCCCACCTACTAAAACCGCCAATCTTAGGAATGAGATAAACAGTTTTCACCAATTTTATGGAGAGTGTTTGTATGAGGCTTGGGAGAGGTCAAAAGAATTACTGAGGAAGTGTCCACACCATGGGATACCCATATGGAGTGAAGTCCAAACTTTTTTATAATGGGTTGAACTATATAACAAGAAATAATGTGGATGCAGCTGCAGGTGGCGCTTTGCTAAATAAGTCTCAAGATGATGCATATGACCTACTGGAAGAGATGGCGATCAATTATTCGCAATGGGCAAGTGAAAGGATCCAACATCCTAAGAAGACCATCGCTGTCCATGAAAAGGATAAGATAGATAAATTGAGTACTCAAGTTACAATTCTCACAAAGAAACTTATGACTTTGGGTTCCAACAATTTCAATAATATTTCCAATATTTCTAATGTTAGTTGTTGTCAATATTGTGGGGATAATCATGAAAGTATTAATTATCAATTAGGAAATCCTATTGAATCGAATGATGTTAATTCTGCAGGGAATTTCCGACAAGGCAATACTTACTCTATTATGGACATTGTTACTCTATTATTAACAAATATTACTCCATTATGGATGAATAACACTTTTCTATAATAGAGTAACATTGTAAAATCCGTAAAGGAGCAATATTATTCAACAATAGAGTAACATTTTTGAGTATTTTATGTAAAACCTAATTGTATTGAAGAATTTTTTGTTGTACTAAGATTATCACAGTAGATTGTCAGAATGACTTTTAATGGAATCCCACGTTCATGAAGTAGGGAGACTAACCAACTACGTTCAAAAGCAGTGTGAGCAACTGAGCGGTACTAAGCTTCGATGGACGAGCGAGATACTCCAAGAAATGGGGTTTGTACCAAGAAATATGTTATAAACTGTGGTGGATGTATTGTCATCTTTATTCCAGCTCAATCAACATCGGAGTAAGCGTGTAGCACAAGGGGAGAGTGTTTGTGAAATGACAAGCCATAAGTCTGTGTGCCACTGAGATACCGAAGTAGTCATTTGACAGATGCTCAGTGATCATTAGACTGTGCATGCATAAATTGAGCAAGCTTGCTCACACAAAATGTTATATCAGGACAGATCAAAGAAAGATATTGCAGATTGCCTATGACTTGTCGATACTCAGTAATTGAAGAGAAAGGACTTCCATCATAGAGGGAAAAACTAGTGGTAGCGGCCATTGGTGTGGGGACAGGATTTGCACCAACCATTTTTGTATGTTTCAAAATAATCTGAATATATTTTTACTGGGTCACCAGCTGCCATTGTAATGACTTCGACACCAAGAAAATATTGAAGGGGTCCAAGGTCTTTAAAAGAACACTTGTGAGCCAAGGCGACATGAACTAACCCTTTAAGATAATATCATCAACATAGACAAAAAAATTAAAGTGTTAGTTCATGTCTAGTGTAAATGAAGAGAAGTATCGGCATAGGAATTTTGAAATCCATAATGAAGCAAGAACTCTTTCAATTAAGTGTACCAAGATCGGAGAGCTTGTTTAAGTATATAAATAGCCTTATTGAGATGACAGACATCAGCTAGCTGGTATCGATCAACAAAACTTAGAGGTTGTGTCATGAAAACTTCCTCCTTGAAAACGCCATTCAAAAAAATATTATTAATATCGTGTTGTTGAATATTCCAATTATTGGACAACGCGATACATAGCACAATACGAATGGTTGCAGGTTTGACCATAGGGCTGAAAGTTTCTTCAAAATCAATTCCTAAGCATTGATTAAATCCTTTGGTGCCAAGTCATGCTTTGTATCGAACCAACATACCATCAAGGTTGTATTTATATGGCAAAACCATTTGTAGCCAACTAAATTTTGAAAGGGATGAGGTTGAATGAGATCCCACATATTATTTTTAAGTAAGGCTTGTAGTTCATTGTACATTGCATCTCTCCATTCAGGAGTTTGGAGGGCTTGCTTAGTCGTCCATGGCTCAGGAAAAATTAATGGAGAAGTATCAGTTGCAAGATAGAAGTTAAGAAATAACTTGGGCTTAAAAATCTGATTCAAGGATCTTTTACGCATAGCATGTGTACGTCTGTGAGAGGGAGGTTGAGGAAAGGCAACTGCGATTGGAGAAGATGAAATAGAATTAGAATGTGTGCAAGCACTATCTTCCCAAGAAAAACAATTAAGAAATGGGGTTGGCAACATGGCAGTAGTGGCTTGTTTAGAGTGTCGACGAGTCCATACTATAGAGGCTAACATGGAGGAAAATTGCAAAGGTGACATGGTTGGTAATGTTGTTGGACACATGGTTGGTTGTATGGGATGAGTGGGAGATAGAGGAAGTGTAATGTGAGTAGATTCTAATGAAGAGGGAAGTGAGTGAGGGAGACACGTCTTAGAGGAGTTTGAGCGAGAGAAAGTTGGTTTGAAAGGTAATGTATTTTCTACAAACTGTCCATGCCACGAATGAAATATTTTGTTTGTTTGTGGATCAAAACATTTATATCCACTTTGCATTGTTAATGGTCCATGGTATAACACGATAAAGAATTGGATTCAAGTTTAGAAGTTTTGTATGGTTTTATCTAGGGGAAACACAAGCAGCTGAAAATTGTTAAAGTTTAAAAATTTGCTTGTTTCTTAAAAAGAATTTCAAAGGGAGACGCATTGCTTGGTGTTGACGTAGGTAACCGATTTATTAAATACACGGCACTAGAAAAATCAAAAGACCATAATGTGGATGGGAGACTAGCTTGAATAAGCAAGGACAACCAGTTTCCCAGATGTGCCTATGCCTCCTTTCAGCATAGCCATTTTACTGAGGAGTGTGCGGTGTAGTGAGAAAATGGCTAATTCCATGTTCTTGAAAAAAAAGATATGATTTTATTGAACCCACCCCCATTATTAGAATATAATGAATTGAGCGTAAATTGAAAATATTTTTCCACAATTTTTTTGAATTTAATAAAAACTTGTTGAACATCAGACAAAAGAGCCTTGTATATTTTGAAAAATGATCTACGAAAATTACATAATACTAAAACCAATCAATACTAGGAATCAAAGTGGGGCCCCAAACGTCTAAGTAAACTAGTTGTAGTGGTTGAGAACTAGACATGACACATCAAATGGAATCCTATGTAACTTATTGCAATGACAATCTTGACACAAAAAATGCTTATGACTGGAAACAAGAAGTGAATAACGTTGGACCATATGACGAATGACTTGATTGGTTGGATGACCAAGCCGTTGTTGCCAATCATGCAAAATTCTTTTGATAGAAGTGTAAGCAACTGAATTGTGAGAGGAATAGGAAGCAACTGCATGCCATTCACAAATCCAATTCTTAATTGGTTCTCAAAGAATACATGCCTTTGTCTAGAGATCCTTCGCAATAAAACAATGGGGTAAGAGTTCAATGGATGTGTTATTGGTGTTACAAAACATGGAAACAGAGAGCAAGTTTCTAGTTATATCAGGTACACTCAATACATTTGACAGATAAAAAGATTTGGAAGAAGCAGGAAGAAAGGTGGAACACATGAGAGTTATTGTAAGCTTGTTAACATTACCAACTATTATTTCTTATGTACCATCAAACTCAGAATGTAATGAAAGGGTTCGGAGATCCTGTGCAACATGATGAGAGGCACCGCTGTTCAAAAACTATGGTTGAGGAGCAGATTAGGACGAAGACGGTGCAGGTCCAATAATAGAATTTATGTAAAATACTTAAGGAGAGATTTTTTGTATGCACAATGAGGCTGTTGAGACTTTGGAGTAAAATTCCATTGTTGTTTGAGGAGATGAAAAAAGCACATCAAATGACCATGAGTTGAGCATATTGACATTGTCCTATGTATCTGGCATGAGCAATATTTGTTTATGACAGTCACTGTGGAGAAAAAGACCGCGAGGGATGAGATTGTGGAAACTTTGTAGCCACAGGTTTGATAGCCTGTGTTGGTGTAGTAGCTTTCTGTTCGGAAATGTGAATAGAGATAGAACAACAGTCAGCCTGAGAGTCAACACGCTTCATATAAGTGTCATGTTTCAAAAGCTTTGCCTTTAATTCTTCAAAAGGAATTTCTATGTCCCGTGAACAGAAAGTTGCAGCCATGTTCTCAAAGGCAGATAATAATCCATTGAGAATATATAGGATTAGTTCATCATTACTTACAATGATATCAAGCAAACTGAGTTCATCCGCAGCATCTTTGACAACAGAGAGATAATCTAGAGCAGATTGTGTCCCTTGTGACCTAATAACACTACTACAAGAAATTTGGCCTACAGCAACTAAATTTGTAGCTACAGAATGAGTTTTGTGATAGAAAATACCCCTTTCGTTAAATAAAATTAGTTTTGTGACAAATAAAAAAATTTGTACTTTTTAGGTAAAAACTTTGAAATTGTAATAATATCACATAACTAATAGGTGAATTTTTCAGAGAGAAATTTTCACTTCAAAAGTGATACACCTACTGTTGCAAAAAAATTTTGTTTATAGCTAATTACTATGTGTTTGACTGCTCAACACAAAATATATACAGTCACAAATTTAATTTTCATAACAGAATAAAAAATGTATTTTTTTAATTGAAAAAAATAAGATAAACAAATTTTTCTTTTCTTCTCGTCTTCCCTCTTCCCCATTTTACTTCGTTTCCACCGATACCTCTCTCTCTCCCTCGTTGGTGTGGCCGCCGCATTTCACATCAAAAATCACCAAATTTTGGCCAGCCCATCACTAGAGAAAATGTTAGCTGCGATCTTTGCTACCTTGTCCTAAAAGCCATTGTCGCCAAAAAAACCAAGAAAATCGGTGAGGGTGTTTTTCTCAGATTGCCAAATTTCGGTAGGTTTCAAGCCATGGGTGTGGTCCTTTTCACCTATTTTGGACCTTCTAAATCGGTTTATACTCTCCAGTTAACACGAATATTCCTTGTTTGATTGGTACGAATAGAGGACTTGAAGCCGTGACTTTCCGGTCATTTTCTATCCAAATGCGGTAGCAATTGGCCAAGGTAAAACCATTCTTATATTATTCATCTCATGGCTTTCCATGGGTATATAAATTGTCCTCTAATTTTGAGTATTTAAAAATGAGTTCTTGGAGAGTGTGTGTAAGTTTACTCTTTTCTCTTATGATTAGCTGCTACATATGGTTAGATTTGGTGTTTAAATGAGTGGATTTATGGTTTGCTTGAAGAATTTAGGAAATGGATTGGAAGCCGTGACTATTGGAATGCTTGGGGTTGAGTTTTGTTAATTTAGTTTTGATGGATATATGATTGGCAGTAAATCGAAATAAAGATGTAATAGACATGAAAACAATTTATTTTGACCATGATTAGCCAACCATATATTCTTTCTAAAAACGTCTACTATATCCATGTAATAACTCTATATATATATATGCTTTGTAAATTGAAACATGAAAATTTGCATAGATATATGCTTTGTAAAATCCACTCTCTCATTTGAGAGGTCTTGGGTTCTATTAACCCCTTTATATAATATTGCTCTCATAACTTGTGCTTATGAAAGCTAAAACTTTACCTTTAAATTACAAATGGTTATAAGTGGTAATGACTGCTATCACATGAAGATATGGTACTATTATATGGTGTTTTCCTCTTGTTTATATAGTTTTCTTAATAGCTTTCATGCTAAAGATGTTAGGTCAGAGAAATAACCTTGCCAAGTAAGATGATAGTTTTGTGTATTTGACATGTCGTAGACTTTTTCTATGACGTTTAAGGATTAATGATGTTTTGATGCAGCAATTTGTAATGAGTGCCATATTTGACATTTATCCACAAAGCATTTGATGAGACACGCAGACATGGTCTTCAAAGTGAAACAGAGCATGTCTTTATTTTTTTTTTCTTTTTTGGTTGCCTTTCCTCATCCATTATTTTTTTTTTATCATGACTTGGGCTACTGATATCTTAAGCTTTTGATTTGGGTAGATGGTAAGACATGCATCTTCACCTAATGAAACTGGAATGCTTGTTGTTGATTTCGTGGTGAGTATTTTCTTTCCCAAAGTATAAATTTTACAAAAGTTTTGTTGCCTGTATTCTTATTTCTAGGACTCATGTTATCCTGGAATTTGTTTCAGGTGCCTGGTGGCCCAGCTCATAAGTCTTTGGAGCCATGTGATATTCTTATTCGCATGAATGGGGAAGTAAGTTAAACTTTGTTCATCTCACAATATTTGGTGACACATATCGGGCTATTATTACATCATCTATACTTGGCATTTCATTCTTAAACCTTACTATCATTAAAGAAAAACTTTGTATATTTATAATTAAAACATAAATTTGAGTTGGTTATGTAGGCGTAAGTTAAGTTAATGTTATTATTTGCATAAAGGGAATGTTACATGTTTTACAGGTCGTTCTCATTTTGTTGTAAGGTTGTCTAGATAGAGTAAAACTTTCAGTTTTTGATGTATATATTATGCTCTCAGATGCATACATGATTATGCATGTTGACTGTAAGTGATTAGCACTTGATGCTAATACATGTCTACTAAACACCCCAAACATATGTAAAAATATGGGAAATACACAAACTTAGCAGAATGACTGTTATTGCAAACCATGGTCATAAATATCACAATTAGAAATTAAAAACATTTGGTGCATGTGAATTATTTAATGATTGCTTTTGAATCTCCATAATAAAAAATTTGTATTTTTCTGTCTAATTTGAAAAGCCGAAGCTAATTATAATCAAAACTATAAATTCATTAAAAAAACAATACTTGTTATTCTTATATAAATGGTATTGATTATTTTGCATATACTATTTACCTTCCTATTTTATTTTTCATATGCTTATGTGTGTGTGTGTGTGTATTATTTTTTCTTTTTCTTTTTTTTCTTTCATGTTATGGGGTTGGACAATTTTGCTAGGTTTGCTAGAGAATGTAAGAAAGCTCAGGTCTCGGCACCAATAAATATGGAGGTTGTTTTTGGTTAATCAATAAATAGTGAGGTTGGTCATTGTGATAAAGCTCTTTGTTATTCTTTTTCCTTTTAATTCAATTATGGTGTATGTAAGTTTCCTATTGGCAGCTTTAGCATTTTTTCTTCTTCTTCTTTTTTTTGGGTAAAATGGCAGCTTCAGCATGCTTATGCATAATTGTGAACAATATTGACAAAGCATTATGTGTGTGTGTATATATGGCTGGTTAAATGTCTACCTTTTTTAAGTTAATGTTTGAAAAAATATAATGATTGATTAAATTATTTAGTATCTTTTCTTAAGCATATAATAATAAGTGTAGAGTTTGGACTCGTAGTTTGCAAATTTCATGAGTCGCACTTCAAAAAATTCAAATTTTAAATAATTCTCCAGAACCTTATGCATGAAAGTCAGGACTGGACAATTTGGAAACATTCCTATTGATGAGATATCTCATACTCTTTGTTACTAGACCACCTAACCTTGGTTACTAGAGTTATATTTAAGATAAATAGTATTTAAATCTTAAGGCACATCTCCTTATCACCTTTTGCTTATGTGTTGCATTACACTCTCATATACATGCCCTTTTTCTTTTTTCTTCTGTTTTTCTACCATTTTCATACATGGTAATGGTATGTTGTACTCCTTTTTCTTCATGGCTTGCCTTTTGTCTTCTTTAGTTGGAATAAGACCAAAGAGCGTGCAACACTTCATCTCATTTTGACATTCTAATTAAAATGAGTTCTTTTATGCAACCAGTTAGAGGTTGTACTCTTCAAAATTATGGATATTGCATAAGTAATGGTTTATATGCTTCCAGTATATGGATGGGATTTCAGCCTTTTCATGTTAGCTTAATTTGTTTTTTTGTTTTGCAACATCTATTTTTAAGCATCTCAAACCCTCACTACAAAAAAAATAGACCTTTTGTGACGGAAGCAATTGCGTCACAAGGTATATTATTTGTGACGGATTCGTCACATAAACAACCAACTGTGACGGTAACTAACCCGTCACAGTGCTTTCGCAATAGCCCCGACACAAATTCTCTTCAGTGACCGGTTACTATTTATCGTCACTAAAAATGAATTTTTAGTGACGGCAAACAGCCGTCACTTAAAGTCCGCCTAATTGTAATTTTCCGGCGAGTCACCGCCGGCAAGTATTAAGTGACGGCTAATATTCCGTCACAATAATGAAGTTTGTGACGGAATAGTGACGGTTAACCGTCACTGTTACTTAAATGTGGCGGACATACAACCGTGACAATTGGGATTTTTAGTCACGACATTGTGACGGTTTTCCGTCACAAAGTCACAACTGCGACGGAGTAATCGTCACTGTTACTTATTTGTGACGGCAAAATACCCGTGATGAAAGAACAGTTTTGTCACGACGTTGTGACGGATTTCCATCACAGTTGCCCTTGACGTTGTGGGGCCAACATCGCGTTTCTGTGACAGTTTTGTGACGGGTTGCTGTCACTTATATATAGTTGTCACGGTTTTTGTCCGTCACGTAATCATTGTTGTTGTGACGGTTTTGTGACGGTTTCCCGTCACGGATATTTATTTGTCACTATTCTTAGCCGTCACTTATACATTTCGTTTTTGTGACTGTTTTGTTACGGTTATTCGTCACGGATATTTATTTGTCACAGTGCACGTCCGTCACTTATACATATGTTTTTGTGACGCGTTTGTGACGGTTATCCGTCATACATAAGTTTTTGTGACCGTCATTAAGGAAAGTTTATTGATGG
>QANX01005259.1:0-25320 GCA_003254975.1 Ochetophila trinervis | reverse complement strand
TAAATAAAAAGGAAAAGGCAATGTTTTGAGATGGGCTAGCAAATTCAATCGAGCTAGTTCAAGCCAATTACAATATTTATCAATATTAATTGTTGATATACATATAATCAAATCACGTTTTATAAGGTGAATTTTATAGTTTTACCGTCAAGATTTATTTTTCTAGATTTAGATTATTTAAAAAGTTTAATAAATTTAAAATATTATTTATGATCATCTAGTCTTTAATAGATTTATTATGCTCAAATAAAATTTGAATATGTTAAATAAATTTTTATTTGGTTAATAATAATTAAATTTTAACACCTATATAATTAAAAAGCTTATAATAAAAGACATGATGCTAAAACCATCTAATCTAATATGAGTATAACGATATATATTCCACCAAAGCTTTTTTTCTTTTTAAAAAAAAAGCTTTCTAGATAATACCAATAAAATAAAATTTGTATATATAAACGTGAGAGTTATACTGTATTTGTACTGTAATACCTTGTTGTATTTTGGCAATGTACAATATGTTTGTGCCTGGACTTGCAATTGTCTTTTCCTAGCTAGCTCTTTTATTTTTCTAGTGCATGTTCACTCGTATTTTATAATGGAAAACAGTATTTCCTATTGAACTTCAACAAACTTAAATATAAATTACTAATATATATATATAATAATCATAGATATAAGAATTTTGAGGTTTAAATCGAAAAGTTTGATTATATACATGATATATATATATATATAAACTAGCTAACCCTTGAATCTTTCTAGCTCATATAACTTACTTGAGTCACATGCTCTATGTAAAATTTGGCGTTCTAGATAAAAGCTTATATATGTAATTATATATATATATATATCTAATATATCAACTAGTAGCTTATTAACCAGAAGAGAAATATGGCTGATAATATGGCTTCTTCTTTTTTGTTGAGCCTTCCTTGTCTAATCTCCCTTTTGAACTTTGAGATCTCTGATGTTATGGGAGATCAAGGTTTGTAATCGTCAATTTGGAGGTTATTTTGTGCTTCAATGCAAGTTGTTATTCAAAAAAAAAAAAAAAACAGAAGAGAAGAGAAAAGATACTAGAAAGTCAAATCTGACAAGGTTAATTGCACAATCGTTATAATTATGAAAAATAGTCAACAAAATAAATCAAAACAGAAAAAAAGACTAAAAAGACTTGACAAAATCATAAAAGTAGTGATAAAAAATAAAATTAAATAAAAACAGGAGATTGATTGGTTAGTGGGAGGCTTTAAATAAAATGAATGGAAACTTTAAATTATACCAACTGCATTTCTTTCATTGTTTATCAAATTTTGATATTCACCCAAAAGAAAATCAAATTTTGATTGCCAAATAATATAATAATTTATTAATAGTTAGTAAATTTACGATGTTATAAGATCATTTTTAATTTTAAAAAATATTTGCCACAGAAAAAAAATAGATAAAGTGATATAAAAATCAACTTTAATAGCTTATTTTAGAAAGTCTATTAAATTCATGAAGCAGGATATGGAAAAGAAAAAAATAAAAATTGTCTAAAGTATGGTTACTTGTAAAAGTTCTGATAGCCAGTTAGACTTATTAATTTTATTAATTTTTATTAAAATAAAATTAATTTATCCTTTTTTTTTTCTTTTTGTCCATTTTTTCAATTTTTCAATCATCATTCTTTTTTATCCATTCTAATAGATATGTCAAACACGACTCTGGAAAAATCTAGCTCACTCGGTATCTTAGCCATTTTTTTTTTCTTTTTAATGGCTCTTGCCTCTCTCTCATGCACACAAAAATTTTACATAATAAATTTATACAGCTTTCTGTATATACACATAAAAACCAATAAAAAATAATAAAAAAAATCATGTTGAGAATAGGGAGAGAAAGAGAAATTCGCAGCAAATTTTGGAGAATAAAATCGAAAAATATATAGTAATTTAGATAGATTGAAACATGAAAGAACAATCTGTTTAAACAACCACTTCCATCTCAACATCTGGTTGGCGGTCAATTTAATCTTTTTCCCACCTCCTTTCTATTTCCCAAAAGAAAAATACCCTAGCCCCTCAATTTTCACTCTTTTTTCTCATAAAAACTATTTTTTCAATTAGAAAATAAAAAATCTACCATTTTTTTCCAATTTCATTGGCATGCATCACTATCATTTTTTTTTCAATTTTGTTTTTGGGATTTGTTTTATTTTTTTCATCGTTTTCCATTGCATAAATGGTGATGTTTGCTGGGCAAAAAGCAATAATTTTGTTATACATATACATATATATTTTTTTATATTTGAAATTATTTCAGTTTACGTTAATATGGTGAATGTTTCTTAAAGTTTGTATGCCGGACCCTGGAGCTATCAGGTATTGAAATTTTGCTATTATGTTGGTGGCATGGGAGGCTCGGAATATCCAATCGACCTCCGATACTTTATCTAGGTCTAGGCTTAATCGATTAGATATAATTTTAATTTTAATTATATGTTTAATTTTAATTTACATATAATTTTTAAAACAATACATATCGTCAATTAATCATACTATGAGAATTAACTATTAAAAAGTAATTTTTAAAATTTACTATCTATAAATAAATATTATTCTACATTTTCTATTTAATGGACCATATAGATTCCAATTCATATAGATATTATAGATACTCTAAAATTATAAAAGATAATGTTAAAAGTACTATGGAATCTACTAACAAATTTACTATTTATTAACGGATCAATATTTAATCGCATTTATTTATAATTCATATATAAATTATAATAATATGTTAATCATTATAATAATGATATATATATAAATAATAAATTTATTGATAGATTAAATAATATTTTAATATTATTCTATCGTGAAAATAAAAGTAATAAAAAAATATTAAAATTATTTGATATAAAAATTAACTTAATAAATTTAACAAATCTAACAGAATAGATTCTAAATACATCATTTGATTTGATTTCATATTGACTTTTCAGAAATTGAGACAATAAGTGATAGGTAGTAGATACATCATTTGATTTCATTTCGTATTGACTTTTGAGAAATTGAGGCAACAAATTATCACTCTTATTATTATTATCGTTATTATTGGATTAATAGAAGAGGGTGGTGATTATTACTATGATCTTTCTTCGCTTTTAGAGAAGTGACTTACGTTTAAATGACCAAAGAACCCCCTTGAAAGCTGAGAAAAAAAAAAAAAAGAACAAAAAAATTGTTGGGGTCTGAGCCTCTTTTGATTTTTTGGTAGGTGAGCGACCATATTTGATCATGTTGGTTTGTTTATATCGAAAAGGTGCAGGACCCAAACAATCTATAGAATTTGAATGCAAATTTACTTCATCTCATTACTTAATCCAAACACTATTCAATCCAAGCCGCCCATCGATTAGACTTTTACTTTTTCCTTTCTGCAATTTTGACTTTTGAATTTTCAAAAGCTTTTTTGCCTCTTCGGCTCTTCCATCATTAATCATCTGCAAACTTATTGGATATTGTAAATACAATTCCATTTGTAAAATTTCATTAATACAATTTTAATTATTTTTGGTTGAAACCCAAATAAAATAATTCTCCAGGTCAATAGTACATCTATTTTCCATATTATGGTTGGCAAAAACCAACACTTATTTAATTATATTTCGTTAGCAAAAAAAATTAATGTACTAATTATGTCACGAATTGACAATGGAAAATGATAGTAAGAAGAGTTTGCTACATCGCTTCCTAATAATATTCTATACATAATTGAGCATTTTGGAGCAATAGAAATTTATTTGTAAAGTATAGTAGCTAGCATTAATGATATTAAAATGAACTGCAGCATAAAATAGATTACAATATAATTCATACACATAAACAGAAAAAATAAACCATAACTTATATTTTATTTTGTGTGAAAAAATGGGTTACGAATTTTCAGATAAAAAGCTATTGATGCATATATTTCTTTTATTTTCAGAAAGAAAAAAATAATTATTTAACTTATTAGTACTCTAAAGACGATCATTATCATTATTAACTTTCACCCACAAAACTATTATTTTTACAAAATAATTTTGAGGTTGAATCTTTTATTCCATATTGAAATACTTATTTTTATCCTAAAGTTATAATGAGAGAGTACCTTTTTATTAGTATATATGGGAGAGAGAGAGAGAGAGAGAGAGATGAATGATAATGAGAACATGATAAGCACCTTGAAGGCCGCCTTATATGGTTTTGGGTTTAATTTGAAGGGGAGAAAAGGGGTAAATAAAGCAAAATATTGATGCATGAGATTGAGAAGTAAAGCAAACAATGATGGGAAAAAAGGTTTTTATTTTTTATTTTTTTATTTTTTTTTATTTTTATTTTTTTATATATATATATATATTTTTTGGGTAGTTGGAAAAAGAGCGTTTGAAGAGACTTCCAAAGGCTAACTTTGCGGGCAAGGAGCCAAATTTGTAAGAGCGAGGACCCTTTTGATTAGACACAACCACACTATACCTACTTGCCATTGTCGGCCTCTTGTTTTGCATATGGGGGCCATTTAACATATTAAGGAAAATTTTGTGGTTTTTAGTGCATTTATGGATCCCTAACAAATGGACTTTTTTTTTTGGGTGAATTATCAAATGGACTTTGTTGGATTTTTGGATTGCACACGTTTACATCTAGCTTAGATTTTTATTTTTTGAAAAATTTGTGGCTTGATTTTTCTTGAAAATATAATTGTCTTCGGTTCGCATTTTTTAATATAATTAATCACATTATTCATTAATAAATATTATATAGCAATGAAAAATAAAGTAAAATCTAACCTAATATATAATTCGATCAATTTTTTATAGGTTTGAAATTTTAAAATTAAATAGTTAAAGTTCAATATGGTATCAGAGTTTGAGGTCATAAGTTCAAATTATTCGAGTTATTTTATTTTTCATGTATTATGATTTGTTCTGTGAGCTTCATCTCTACATTTTTTACATAATCTGTTCAAATCTACAGAAGTCTAGATGGATATGCTAGTCATCCCGCTCAGTTATTGTTCAATGCAATGTGATCAACCACTAACCAATGGTACATTTTACACCATAATTTGATTAAAAGCTACTAACCCAATGCAAGCCATGTTGCCAACTTACCTTCTTATCCTTTTCTTGTTAATTTGGAATGTGTGTTTGAAATGTTTGAAATTTATGGTGTGTTTGACATTATACAAAAAGTCATCAGGTGTTTGAGAAATTAACACATAAAATACTAGCACATGCAATTTGATATACAATATATTTGATAACTAGATCTAATATTATTGTATCTTTAAAAATGATTTAGTATTTTCAAATTAAGTAACACAATTTGTGTAAAAGTTATCTAACAAAATCAAAAGTATATATATTAAAACAAAATTATAAAATTATTGTTGTTGATTTATTAAAATCAAACCATGTAATGTGGACCCCTTTTATATATGATATATGTGGGCCGGGCATCAATCTTGGTTGCCATTTATGAAAGGCACTAGCTCTAGCGCTAGCACTATAATGTGATATAATGCTACCAATCTATCATATATCCAAAAAGTGTATGCCAAGAATATTGAACGTAAAAACATAAAGAGAACACATTACAGTATTATAACAAAATGAGCAGACAAATCCTCGTGCACACAATTGTTTTTTCTCTTTTACTTTTCCTTTTTCAATTTTTCTTTTGCAGTTCTCTCTTTTAAGCTGAAAGCAAGGTAACATAAAATGCATACGAACCATATATATAAATTTTCAAGTTTTATAACAATGAAAGGTTCTTCAAAATTCTTATTACTACTACATATATATTGTTAGCCATAGATCTACCTCAGATTTGAAAAACAGCGGAAAACCAATAAGGTCTTAATAAGGTTTGACTTTTGAGATCAATACATCGTTATAGAATTATAGATTTTCACATATTATTTTACCATGCAGTTTGGCAAATAAATTCAGTAAACAATTTGGTTTCTCTAACATTTTCTTTTTCTGCTTTTTCCTTTTTTGTATGGTAATAGCATATTTTAAATTTTCTGGTCTTATTTAATATTTTTTAGATTTTTAATGTACTTTAGTATTTTTAAAAAATTAAATTTGTTCACGTTGAGATATTTATAATTAATTTATTCAATTGATATCCTGCAAGTTAAAAAAATTACACATTTGTCTAATTTAGTTAAAATTGATAGATTCCGTCAACTTAAATGTCATATGCTTTTCAAATTGATTTTTTATTTTATCAAAAATTAAAAATAAATTAAAAATAAAAAAGAAAAGTTTGAAATTCATTTATGACTTATTTTTTTATACAATTGAAAATGAAGAAACCAATTTTGAAGATCATCTCTAAATTGATAGAATTTATTAATTTTAATTAAATTGGACAAATATGCAATTTTTTTTTTCAAATTACAAGATATTAATTGCAAAAATTAATTGTAGACACTACTAAAAAATAGGGTCACAGACGTCGGTGAAAAACTGACATCTTAAGTATATATACGACGGACAACAAACCGTCGTCTAATGAGGCGTTGTCGATACTCATAAAACATAGACGACGGTTAAAAACCGACGTCTAAAACCACGCTGAAGCCACGTGGACGCCACAGGGCAAATATATAGACGACGATTTAAGATTGGAACCTATTTTTCACACAATATATGTATGGGTGGTTCATACACATCATTAAGTTTAATACATATCATCGGGTTTCATATATATCACCGAATAATTTATACAATTTTCGATTATATACACAATCTACAAATTAACAACCAACTTAACAAATATATTTAATATTCAAACAAAATAATGCATTATATTCAATATTCAAACTTTTTAATGCACAGATTCAAACATTTTCACGGAATAATGCATTCACAATTTGTTAAAAACAATTTAAATAGATTGCCGAGCACTAACTTTAAAATTTTTTGGTTAAAAATCACAAATATTATTTGAAATGAAGAAGTAATCCGACTACAATGGAGAAGATGAGGAACAGCGACCACAGTGGAGAAAAGGAGGAACGGCAACCACAGTGGAGAAAATGAGCAAACGGCGACCACAATGTAGAAGATGAGAAAACAACGGCATGTGCTTTAGGGTTTTTAAAGAAGTGAGGAAAAATGAGAGAGGAAGAGGCGTGTAAAAAATAAAATACTGAGTTAAAAACGACGGACAAAAGCTAAGTCCGTCGTCTTTACCCAAATAACACAACTACAAAACGATGCCGTTTTGATAAAGACGACGGGTCCAGAGCCAGGCCCGTCGTTTTTTTTTTTGCAGGTAAAATCGACGGTTTTAGCTTAGAACCGTCGTTTTTATCTGGGTAAAAACGACGGTTCTAAGCTAAAACCATTGTTTTTTGGTTTTTATATACCCTAATTTAATCAACAACGACGGTTCTTTAGAAACCGTCGTCTATTCTCTACAAAGAGACACGTGGCAGCAACGTGGATGCCACGTGTCTTAGGGATTTATAGACGACGGTTTATAAAGAAACCGTCATCGTTGATTAAATTATAAACGACGATTTTGTTTATAACCGTCGTTGATTTTTTCTTTATATGACAGCCCGTCGTTTTTATTACCCGCCAAAGTTAATAACCGTCGTATTAGTGTATCAACGTCGGTTTTCTTTGTTAACCGATGTCTATATAAAATTAAATTCTTCATCGATGGTTTATTTCTTTATTAGTGAGAGACTTTAATATGAACATATTTAATTTTAGAAAGTATTAAAATGTATTTAGACTTAAAAAAATTTAAATAAAATTAGAAAATTGTAAAATATGCTATTACCATACAAAAATGCGAAAAGCAGGAAAAGAAAATGTTAGAGTAACCATATTGTTTACTGAATTCGCCAAACTAAATGGTAAATAATATGGAAATACTCAATTGGCTTGTAGTAGATTTTATTCGTCTATTTAAATGTTCGTTTATCTATATTTGATTTTTATAAAATTTTCAACTATTTATATAGTCACTTACTTGACAAATAATTTGGTGTCTTGAATAAGATTTTACTAAAAAATAAATCTTTTGGAAACTGCCAGATTACACTGATCATCGATGATGAGCCTTATACGTTTTGGATTTGATCAGGTCTGGATCTAAAAAAATTCAAAACCCCCTTTTTGAAGTTGAATTAAGACAAAGCTTGTAATTCCACTGAAATTTCGAAATGCTAATCAATCTATTGCTTAATTATTATTATTATTATTATTTTTAAATTTCCCCCTACATGGTTAAAATATGCATGTGTATGTATGTATGTATATTATTATATATGTATTCACCAAAAAAAATGTATATTATATATGTGTGAATGAAGTTAAATATAGGCAGAAATTAGAAAATGTTATGGATGAATCAATATCCAAGTCGATGGAGTTTTTACCAAAAAAAAAAAATCCAAGTGGATGGAGATAGGGGGGTCCCCATTTGGTGTGTCTGCATCATTCCAGACAAGGGCTTTCCTCTTTTTGTTTAGGTATTGGCACTGGAGTGGAATGTCATTTTCATTTTGTTTAAAGGAACATGGGGTTAGCAGTGGTAGATGCTGTCTTTGAGCTAACTTGAAAATTTTGGTCATCATCAATTTAATAATAAAATGGTTATGATTATTTTCTATACACCATGCATATATATATATTTATATCCCCTTTTTCATTTAGGTATATATGTAATTTAAAGGATTCATAAAAAAAATATATGTAATTTCAAGGAAATTATTGGTTATAAATGAGAAGTAGTACTTAGTGAGAAGGCTGCAATGCTGCATGCAGTTAACCTTTTTTTTTATATAAAAAAATGTTACTAATTAAAGGACTAATATATAGATAAATGATTCATTTTGATTAATAAAATCATATATAATCTAATTAATTTGAAAATCAAATCAAGCACTCGTAAAATGCAATTTTTCTTTACTAAAAAAAAAAACATTATATGTTTTATACGTTGTTCTGTTATAATACATTAATTTGTTTATGTTTTGAAGGTTTTCCTCAATTATAGTTTCTTTTAAAGTAAAAAGAAATATTTGGTTTGCCAAACTACCAACTCAAGTAGGCATAACTAATATTAAGCTAAAAGATACAACTAATTATCAATTATATTGTATTTTTTTCTTAATTGTTGATGACGTGATAAAAGGGAAAACCGCATTTTTTTTTTCTTCTTCTATTGAGGTTGATAATTTTCATTCTAATTAATAAGATTAAAAGTTGCAATTAACACAATGCTCAAAGAGAAAGAGGGTGTGTGCATGGATCCAGAAAATACTCACTTAAGTTATATACCGGAATATAATTATACTTGGTAGATATATACTTATTATCTTTTCAGCTGTATTAATAGGTGCACTGAAAATATAGTCTGGCTGAATGATATATGGTTAATAATCCATTTTTTAAAAAAATTGGCAAGGAAATTAATTATAGTTAATGATAATAATAATAATAATAATAATGTGAATTCATAGTCCATATTAAAATTTAAAATTAAGTTGATAAATCATCATTTTGTCCCAAGTATACCCCATTGTTCTTAATTTGGTTTTAATTAATAAACTCCCAACATATTTAAGAACCCATAATTATAAGGAAAAAAAGACTCAAAAACAAGACCAGAAAAAACAAAACTAAGGAAAAGAAAATGAAAATACAATGAGTTTTGCGTACGAAGAAAGACTTTGGATTCCCAATTACCAGGAAGAGGAAAAAAAGAAAAAAGAAAAAAAAAGGACCACAAGCTGCAAAGAGTAGCAGAGTAGAGCAGCCTTAGCAGAGTAAATGTGTACTTTGGTTGCGAGTGGGAGATAAATAACGAAGAGAAGAGAAGAGTAAAAGATAAGACGATACCAAACCCTCCTATACCTTCTACAATTTGGGAATCAATAGGTTTTTTCTTTTACGTGACAAACTTTATAGGATTAGGAAGAGCGGTGAAGACTGAGAACCCGTGAACCAATATAGTTCTTTATTTATTGTAATTTATTATAACTCATTGTTTCTCATTTTTGGATTTACTCATATCATTTTATATTCTATAATCTATTTATTCATCCCTTTGGAATTTAAAACCTTCTCTTTTGTTTTTATTTTTTATTATTATCACCTACCATTTGTTTTTTCAATTTATATTCTTCATTTCTTTTCTCTATTTTAAATCTTTATGATGTAATATGATACTCTTTCAAAAACACTCACACATATAAATAGGCTGTCCCAATGAGACATTGGTATATATGACACTCGCAATATGCAAATTTAACAAATTGATAAGCGATATAGCAACAGTGCAACTATTTTCACTGGTAACGTATGTAACTTAATTTTTTAATTTGAGTTTTATAATATATTTTTTAAGTTTGAGTTTATGATAATAATAAATTTAACTTCTATTAAACTCTCATTGAAAATCCAATAAGCCCATTTATGTATTCAGTAATGCATTTGCATCAATAATATTTTGAAATTATTAACATATAATATTTATTCATTCCCTTTTCAATATATACATATGTTTTGGTGAATTCATTCACTATTCAATACGTCCACAATAAAAAATGATAGTGATTTGATGATTTCTCTCCATTTCATTGGACTATATGGAAAAAAAAAAAAATTACTTAATAGGCCTTAGAGAGATTTGGACACATTTTCCATGGACTTTCCAATAGATAGCCCAAACAATAAATGGGCCAAGTCTAAGACAAAAGGCCCAAGTTGTGTCTTCATTGAGTCTATAGGCCTTTGCTGTTTCTTCATCCTTGCGAGTGAAGCTCAGAGAGCATAGAGCATTATCAGCAGAGAGATAGCTCGAAAAACTCATCCATGGAGACCAGAATCTCTGCCTCTCTTGGTCTCGCTTCCCCTTCCCCTTCCCCAAACCCAAACCCTAACCACCATTCAAATTCCATCCAGTTCACTAACCTGTTCACCCACTTCACCAATCCCCAATCCGAAAATGCCCAGAATTCAATTTCTCTCCTCCCCTTTGCCTCAGCCTCTACGACTCCCAAATCCCCGAATTGGCTCAAACCCACTTCTCGAAACAGCCCCAAAGTTCAATCCCTCCTCAAGGATCTCACCGTCTTCGAGCGAGCACTCATCGGCGCCGGAGGCGGCGGCATCGCCGGAGCTTTCACATACGTCTGTCTCCACCCGCTCGACACCATCAAAACCAAGATGCAAACCAAAGGTGCGTCTGAGATTTACCGAAACGCATTCGATGCCGTGGTTAAGACCTTCCAAACCAAAGGGATTCTAGGGTTTTACAGAGGAGTCTCGGCGGTGATTGTCGGCTCCACCGCTTCTTCTGCCGTATATTTCGGGACCTGCGAGTTCGGCAAATCGATTTTATCTAAATTCGAGAATTACCCATCTGTTCTTATACCTCCGAGTGCTGGAGCAATGGGGAATATAGTTTCGTCGGCGATAATGGTGCCGAAGGAGTTGATCACTCAGAGAATGCAAGCTGGCGCAAAAGGAAGATCTTGGGAGGTCTTGTTGGGGATTTTGAAGAAAGATGGAGTTTTGGGTCTCTACGCAGGCTACTCTGCGACGTTGCTGAGGAATTTGCCTGCTGGGGTTTTGAGCTATTCCTCGTTTGAGTATCTGAAAGCCGCCGTATTGAGCAGTACCAAGAAGAGCAAATTGGAGCCGATTCAGAGCGTGCTTTGTGGGGCTTTGGCGGGTGCGATTTCGGCTTCCATTACGACGCCGCTTGACGTGGTGAAGACGAGGTTGATGACTCAGGGTCATGTGGAAGCCGTGAATAAAGTTTCTGCTGCTATGTATGGAGGGGTTTCGACTACTGTGAAGCAGATTTTGAAAGAAGAAGGGTGGGTTGGGTTTACATGTGGAATGGGTCCTCGAGTTCTTCACAGTGCTTGTTTTTCTGCTCTGGGTTACTTTGCATTTGAGACCGCTAGGCTTGCAATATTGGATCAGTATATCAAGCACAAGGAATTGCAACAGCTCTCTGTTGTTCCCTCGTGATTTATATTGGCGGTTTTTCTTCCATAGATTAAATTCTTTGGTGCATTCTTCTATTCCTTTTGATTACTTCTGGTCACAGTTTTTTGCCCTTTAGAATAAGATCTTGCTCTGTTTTGTTTATGCATTTGTATACAGATCTATCTATATATATAATGTTACATTTAACACAATGAGGCACTCAATTTCTCCCATCATTTGGGATAGGAAGGAAGTTTATATCTTCCATCATTTGGGGAAGGAAAAAAAAAGTCTGAAGAGGTTGGAAGTTTTCATATACAAAAAGAACTTCTTGCCATAACCGTTGCATCACATTCAGATTATACTATAAAATTTATTTTGTAGGACTTGTATTATAATGACCAAGATGATCAGATAACCTCTTTTTACATCATTTCATTTGTATATGAGGCCCCAAAGACATTATGATAGTTCTTCTGATGCATTGGCTGGCCTTAAAAACCATCTTAGTGCGTACTACTAGAGAATATACAAAGAAACTAACAGAGGGTTTTTCCTCATGATTCTAGTGAAGGTCAAGCTCCTAAAGTGTGTGATTTCAATCTGCAACAAAAACCATACAGTTTATATTTGAAACTCAAGCGGAGTGTTTATGTCTCATTCTTGCTAAAATGGCTCTTAGGAGTCATATATGGAGCATCATCGTTACTTAGACGAGCTCCCACAGCATTCAGTATTTCTTCGGTATCGTTAGCCAAAACAGGTCGGAGACTGACCCTCGGTTTCCTTGCTGGCAACACCGGAAGTGGTGCTTCCCCTCTGAGAATCCTAGCAGCTTCTTTCACTGTTGGCCTCTTGGCATGGTTTGGATGCACACAGGCAAGTCCCACCATCAGCATCCTTTCCATATCCCCACCTTCATACTTCTCATCCAACCTCAAATCAGCAGCTTCAATGAGTCTGCCCTTTTCCCACAGGTTCCAAACCCAATCTACGATCACTGTTCCATCATCATCAACTGGTCTCCGTCCAGTTGCAACCTCTAGAACCACCACACCAAAGCTATACACATCAGTTTTCACAGTGGGGACACCAGAGTAGACATACTCAGGAGCAAGATATCCCATTGTCCCTGCTGGGATTGTTGCTTCTCTTGTGATGGAACTATGTTCATATACTTCTGCAAGACCGAAATCCCCAAGTTTGGCATTGAATTCCCCATCAAGCATAATGTTGCAGGTCTTGACATCTCTGTGAATGATTTGCCTTTCACACTCCTCGTGAAGATATGCCAAAGCAGAAGCAACTCCAAGCACTATGTTCAGTCTCTGCTTCCATGAAAGAACAATGGCAGAATTGGATTTCTTGTGGATTACTTTGTCCAGGCTTCCATTGGGAAGGTACTCATAGACAAGGACTAGCTCATTTCTCTCACAGCACCATCCTTGAAGCTGGACTAGGTTTTTGTGCCTTAAGCAACCCACCATGGTTGCAAACTCAGTGCTGAAAGGATTTCTCAAACAATCAAAAGCATTTCCTCGGTCAAACCTTTTCACAGCCACTTCTCCTGCAACTGGAAGAGACCCTTTATAGACTACTGCAGAAGCTCCTTCCCCAACAATCCTGTTCCGGTTAAACCCCATTGTAGCCGATCTAATATCAGCAAGTGACAATCTTGTCGGTACTCTATTCGTCTGAGCCCTGGAAGCAATACCTTCTCTGCTTCTTCTTTGAAGAACCCTTTTCTTCTTTATCAAAATGAAGCTAATTACAGCTAGAATAGCAACAATGGAGAAGACAAATGCAGCTAAACCTCCCAATCCAAGAGCAATCTCACTTACCCTCGTTTTGCTTTTCTGAGAAAGATGAACTGGTCGTCTTTTAACGTTTGGATCTTCTGAAGAACATAGCAAGCAATCTCCTTCTTCAACAGTATCAATGGGAACGACAGAAGGTGTAAACCCAAAAGTTTTGAATCTCCATTTATCAACAACATGAATTGCAGAGCCTTGGCCATTAGAGCCGGAGAATCCAACATACATGAACTCCTTGAGTTGCTTGGAGAGGTCAATCTGGGCAACAAGAAGAGGAGTTGGAGGCCTAATGGGAGAGAAACCAACCCACACCCTAATCATTTTCATGGCGTCTCTGTACTCAATCCAAGCAGTAATCTGCCTCCCACTTTTCAAATCTATTCCTCTGGAAACCGCATCAATGGAAGCAAGAGAAGCGACTGTGTTAACATCGATCCCAATGTGGTTTCCATTGATGTCTCCGAGTGAAGGGTCAAAACTTGTATCGAATTCCACCGCAAAGAACGAAGCTTGGGATGTTAGAGCCGGCTCTGGAAGACCCATATACCCCTTTGAAAGGCTGAAAGATTCGGCATTTGGGGTTATCAGAAACGCAAAGCCATCTCCGGAAGAGCAAGATGGCGAAGGGGTTATTGAGAAGGAGAAGCGGGAAGAGAAAGAAGCGGTTGTGTTGGTTGTGGAATCAAGAAATCGAATTGGGTATGCGTAAAAAGCTCTTCCAACCCCAGAAGGAGAAGAAGAAGTAGAAGAAGAAGAAGAACAGGAGCGGAGTTCTTGAGTGAGACTAATAATGGCGTTGTTTCTGAAGTAAGCGTCACCGAAGAGGGTGACATTGCTAGCGGGCAAGAAAGCCAGAGAGTTTGAGAGAAATTTATTGTGAAAGAAGAAAGAGAAAATGACCCAGAAGCTTAAGGAATAAGATGAATGCATTATAGATGATGGGCTTTTTCTTGAGTAAAAACAGCGAGATTTAACAGGAACTTTTTCTGGGAAAAGAAGAGAAAAGAAAAGAAAGATAAAAATGGAAAAGTTTTCTTCAAGGTTGGAATAATTGAAAGAAAATTCTGAAACTCCCCTGTTTGATATTCAATCAATGGGTTATCGAATCTTGCTTGTGGAGCTCCATCAGATTCAGAGCGATTGATTCAGATTTCAGGGGGGAAAGAAACCCATTTCAACTGTCAACTGTTTCCTTTTTTGGGGATCAGAAGAGTGGCAGAGCTGGTAATAATAAAAGCATTAACTGCGGCATATTGGACAAGCAACGGCTATTTTAATTTTATCGCTTATTATTTATTTTATAAGCATATGGTAAGTAAAACCATGATTTACCAAAACAAAAAAAAACCATGACTGTTAAAAATAAAATAATTACCAAAAAAAAAAAGACTGAAATAAAAATGTGTACCTGTCACTTGATACTGAACAAATCCAATGCTCCATAAGCATCATCATCCTTGCAAACGTTGCAACAATTCTGAGTCACCAAGTTTATAACTCTCACAATTTCCAGCTATCGTTTTATAGCAGAAAATAACAAATGCCGCAAATGCATAACTTTCCAATATTCTCTGCCTCCATCTGGTTGCATTCCAAGAACAAATTCATTAGGCATGTCATAAAAACTTTAAGAAACCTGAGTTTTTGAACTAAATCTTTAGCAATCCACAATCTGAACTGTGTTAAATTCTCAATGGCATAATCTTCAGGAAAAATGCCAAAGCATACGAAGCAAGATTCGAGGTGGTAAGGGAGGTTATATCTTTAGGACAAAATCACATACAAGAAGGAGCAACTTTATCATTTCTTGTTGTGATTATAGGCATAAAAAAGGATCACATATCACTTTGTTTTTAGACATTGTGCAAGAATACTAATCAACTTTGGCAATGTGTCCATTTCATCCATAAAATACTTTTGTTAATGCTGCAGGGCAGATTTGCATTGCCGTGCTCTTTAGTATCTTCTTTATGTTGTATTATTGAGAAAGACCAATCCAAGCATGGAAAATCATAGAATTTTTTGCCACATGAAGAAGGTATTCATCAATGACATCTTCTATGTGATAAAGCTAATATGTTATCTCCTCTATCCCATAAAAAAATGTCAGTGTTTGCAGAGAAAGTTAAAAAAGAAAGAAATATTGTTCTGTAAAAGAATATTAAAGGCAAAACATGGAAGTAAAGGCAATTAAGAAGGTATTTGATATATAAATGCACACATACACACCTTTATGAGAAATTAAGAAGAATCCCAAACACAATGGAAAGGAAGGGAAGTGAATAAGGTAATCAAAGTTTGAAGAATTTGGGGTGGATAGGAAGAGTGAAAGAGACAAAAGTACATCCTAGAGCATGCCACATGTAGGTGAGTTTAAAGAAATTATCTGTCTTTTTGGAATTTTGCTATTTGTTATTGTTGGTGATGATCATCACTAGACCACACTTTATGTGATAGATTTTAATTAAAAGTATTTAATTTAATTTAATTTAATTTTATATAAAAAAATTCTAATAAAATAAAGTGAACATTCTAATTATAACAATTTAAAATGCCACCTAACATTATATACCATTGGAGATCCATCACCAATAGTAACAAATTATATTTTTTCATCTTTTTGTAATATATATTTTGGTCATAGTCTAATATATGTATATATAATTATTCTCTCATCTGAAATTTATGGTTCAGAATTGTAGAAAACCATCACTAATAGTTACTATTTGAATAAGGTTATCGAATTGTTTGTGTTTGTTTGTTTGTTTTTTTTTTTTTGGTTCTATAACAAGGATTTCATATGACTTTCTGCGCGGCATGCGAAATTTGAAACCAGAGCATTCTTGCGCATGAGGAAGAAAGCCCAAGGTAGAATTCACCTAATAAAACACACCGTTTATTTAAAGGATATTAATTTTGACCAGTTCTTCCAATTTTGACCAAGCTAATCCTTACGCAAATTTTGACCAGCTCGTTTTCAGACTTTGGGGGGAAAGCAAAATAGCTCTCTCCAGCAGTCCTGCATATCTATATATATATATTCTATTCTATCACTTGTCCTGCATAAATGATAAAGTCTAGTCCAAATTTAAAATGAACTTGATTTTAAAAAAGTTAAATGGTACTAATGATAAGAAGTCTTTACTATAAAGTTCTCACGACATATTCACTGTGTGTGTATGTATATATATCTTATGATAATTACCTTAACTTTAAAGATATGTAATATTTCACAGAACTATGCATTGTATTTCATGAAAGGTTGCCATTGATCTTACAAATTAACATTTATTCAAGTTGAAAATTAAAATTAAAATTTGTTTTTTATTAATTAGTATTTTTTTATGAATAGATTGGTTTGAACGTAACAAGATATATAAAATTCCATAATTTTGATTATTTTTTTAGACTTTTGAATTTGTATATGTACATGATATATATTCAAGTTCAAGTTAAAGAAAAATTATACATTAGAAAGCTGAGAAAAATAGAGGTGGAGGCTTATGAAAACATACAAGGTGATGATCATGATGAATATATATAATTATGGCGATGAGTTTATTTTGAAGAATAGTTATGGCGATGTTAATTGGATCAATTTTGGTTGTTATTCAAATTGATCATGTAGCAGCGCAGGCAGATGATAATAAATACCCATCGTTTTCTGCAATTAATATTACTTCATCGCCAATATTTTCTCTAATTTCTTCTTCTGAAGATGGTTTTAAGTTTTTTTTCTTTCTCTAATTTCTTCATCTGTAGATGGTTTTAAGTTTTTCATTTTTTTCGCTGGGAGATTTAAATCGAATTAGAAGTACTTAGTTATCTCCAATACATGAAAAGAGCTTAGAGAGAGTTCTAGTATCACTCCCTCGTGATACTTTGTTATATAAATATAATTAACCTATAAATTAATTTTCAACATCTTTCAATTGGTTATTGTCCAAAAAGGAAAAAGAAGGAAATATGATATTTTTACCCAAAAAAGAAAGAAAGTGATATTTGTGTTATTTTCAGTCTAACTCACCTACCATTGCAAAAGGATGTGACCATTTTAAGCTGTGAGATATATATACATATATATGTATATTCAACACAAAACAAGGAATCTTTTTTTTTCCCTTAAAAATAATGCATTCTGATAGTATCATCTTTGTATCACCTGAGTCCCAATCGTCTTCATGCCACCGAGAATAAGATACAAGACATAATGATGCAATAGAGAAGACCTTTTTTTATAAATTACTTTTTTTTTTTTCGCCTACTATGGAGCTCTCTCAGATCTAGAGAAGACCTTCCATCTTTACTCCAAAAAAGACTTTCTCTGAAAGTTTGTTTTTGGCTCTTTAGTTTTTCTTTTTCCTTTGTTAGTCTGAGTATATGGAGGGACAACATAGTAAATTTTTTTCTTTACATAACTCCTTGAGGGGTTTGATTTTAGAATCGAAATCCGATGGTGGAAAAGCAGAAGCGGAAAGAATCCTAGCAGGAAAACTTCTAGCCACAAGGATCTTTAGGAGATTCACTGTTGCATAAATAGTGTCAAAAATATGGAGAGTGCGATTAGATGTTTGAGTGGAGAAGGTGGGGGAAAATCTGTTCAAATTTATTTTTGGAAACATAGAGGATAGAGACCAGGTTTATAAGAACCAACCCTTATCTTTAGATGGGGCACACCTAATCCTTAAACCTTGGCCAGAAGATAAAGTTCTAAATGATATTCCTTTCAATGTGACAACTATTTGGATGCAAATCCACGGTTTACCTCCGGCAATGGTGCGTGAAGGAACAGCTGAAAGGATTGGGAATAGAGTGGGAGTTGTTATAAAAGAAACAATAAACAAAAGGTGTGTAGTGGCTCATAGCTACCTATGATTCCGGGTGGACATACCGGTGACAAACCCAATACAAACAGGCTCTTTTGTTGATAGAGAGGATGATGAGCTATGGATTCAATTTAAATTTGAGCGACTACCGAATTTCTACTTCCAATGCGGTATGATTGATCATGTGACAGGCCGGTGCAACTTTGGTAATCCAACAACCCTTACCTCCTCTTATTGTGTTTCAGCATGGATTTATGGTCTTTGGTTGAAAGCCGAAGTCGCCGAAAATTTGAACTTCGTGAACACACCAGAAGGAAAGGAAGATAGGCAAAGCTTTCCTTGAAATAGAAAGGCTACCAACGCAGGTTTGGATCATAACCAGCAGTTACTAATAAAGCAATTAGAGCAGAGGGGTAGGTTGACCAAGGAAAGACAAAGCCTAGTGAGGAAATTGCAACAACGTGTGGAATATGTAAAGAACTAGAGGCTTTAAACTTAACATTAAAAAGGCAATTCTCGGGGGAAATGAATGAGGTAAGAGCAGCAATGCTACATCAAGTACATATATCAAACAACGACCCATGAATACTAGCTATATGGGCCACCAAGATGCTGAATAATATAACCTTATTCAAAGTAGGGATAAATGAAAGGTTGGACCCAAATTGGTATAGGGAGTCTGGCATGGGCCCAACTTATAATACAAGGGCCCATGGTCAAAAGGAGAGACCTTTCCAAATTGAAAGTGCGGACCCTTATAAACGGGTTGCTACTTTTACAGATATAAGCCCACGCGAAAAACAAATAACTGATGAAGAGGACGATATACCCCAACTGGGTGAGGTGCGGGATGTTTTGGAGGAACCAGCTCTTTCTTTGGCCAGCGACAAAGGATTTCTATCTCCAACTCCGATAAATTCTTTTCATCTGGGAAGTAGAGACGCCAACTCTAGTGGATCTTGCGAGAGCAAGAGGTGAAAGCGGGACGCCCGTCGTTGAGTAACAAGATCTGGAGGCACGAGGCTTAGCTGCCAAAACCAATATGACCAAGGGGAGCCGTCCACCATTAATTGGGATTTTCTAATGGCCTGGGAGGCGAGCCAGAACATGCCCCCCCTCACCACTAAGAATTTTATCATGGAATTGCAGGGGTCTCTGTAATGGGGAGACTGTTTCAGCTCTTACAACTATGGTTAAGAAACATAACCCACAATGTGTGTTTTTGATGGAAACAAAAAGGGGCTCGGATAGACTCGACAAGCTTGCTTGGAGGCTCGGTTATGAGAAGATGTCAATGGTTGAAGCTCAATGTTGTGCGGGAGGTATTGCTATACTGAGGCTTGATGAGCTTGGGATAGATTGCCTATGGAAAATAGAGAAGCTCATCTGTTGTGAGCTTAAACCTCCGGGTAGAGGGATAACTTGGAAATTGTTGGGAGTGTATGGAACTCCTTATAGGAGGGAGAAAGAAGCTTTCTGGAATACTCTAGATGAATTAGTTTCTTTGTGGAGTGATCCATGGCTTATGGTGGGAGATTTGAACAAACTGGAAAATCTAGGGGAAAAATTTGGAGGCAAGATAACAACTAAAAGAAGGTGGTTTCTAAATAAATTTATGCAATCAGTGGGAGCTATTGATCTTGGTTTTGTGGGCAAAAGATTCACTTGAGAAAATCGGCAAAAGGGCAGGGCTTATATTAAAGAAATACTCGATCGTTTCCTAGCTAACAGAAATTGGATTCATTTATTCGAAGATGCCATGGTGGAACATCTGTGCTCAGAAGCATCCGATCACACCTTTATCCTCTTAACTAATGAGGGGGGAAGAAAAATTTAGGCATGTGGCCATTCCGTTTCTTGGAGGCTTGGACTTCGGAGATTTCAAGCCATGAAGTTGTTCGACCAGTTTGGGAGCAAAATGTTCGAGGAAGAAGGGAAGCTTAAAAAGTCCAACAGAAATTGACCCTCACTGCTAAAGTCCTTAGAGTTTGGAACAAGACACATTTTGGTCTCACTCATGATCGGATTAGAGTCCTTGAATTTGAACTTCAACAGCTTAGCTTTGGTACAGGAGGTGACAAGGCTCGTTGGATTCAAGTTGAGAATGAGTTGAAGGTTCAGAGGTCTAGACTGGAAGCTATATTTAGACAGAAATCTAGGGAGGTTTGACTGGATAAAGGGGACCGAAATAATAAGTTCTTCCATTCCAGTCTTGCTTCTTGAAGAAGGAGGAACATAATTCTTGCCGTTTTCAATGAAGGAGTTTAGATAAAATATCAGTTAGAGATTAACAGGTATTTTTTGGATAAATTCGAAGAAGTTTTTAACACTGAAAATCTTAGAATTCCAGAGAACTTGTGGGAGTTAGGCTTTGAAAGCGTGACAGAGGTAGAAAATAATATGTTATTGAGCATTCCCATTGAGGAAGAGATAAAAGTAACTGTTTTTGCTCTCCACCCTTTAAAAGCGCCAGGGCCAGATGGCTTTCTCGGTGTCTTTTTCAAACATTACTCGGAGACTATCAGACATCAAGTTGTTGGTTTGATTCAAGAAAGTTTCAGAAGTGGGAATATAAGTAGAGGGACGAACAATTCTTTTATAGTTTTGATTCCAAAAGTTCAGAATGCAACCGAGTTCAACCATTTTCGGCCAATAAGTCTTTGCAATTTTACCTACAAAATAATCTCAAAAATCATTACAAAAAGACTCAAAACCTTCCTTCCTCGGCTCATATCCCAAACCAGGGAGCTTTTGTTGCAGGGCGATGGATTGCTGATAATACAATTCTGGCCCAGGAGCTTGTGTACAAAGTGAAGAAACACAAAGGGAAATGAGGGCTTTTGGTGGCAAAAATTGATCTAAGCAAGGCGTACGGCAGGCTGGAATGGCCTTTTATTGACTTGATCCTCCGGTCACGGGGCTTCTCAAAACACTTCAGGAAATTGGTATATGGCTGTTATAGTTCAGTTCATTACAACCTTTTGATCAATGGCAATGTGGTAGGAGATATATCACCGACAAGAGGTATAAGATAAAGGGATCCTTTATCCCCCTATCTGTATGGATGTTCTATCTCGGTTACTAGAGATCAACCATGAGGTGAGGGGCATCAAGATTGGAAGAGACACATCGGCTATACACAATCTTCTATACGCAGATGATCTCTTATTGGCTGGGAAAGCTGGTTTAGAGAATGCTCGGGCTATGTGGGGCTGTTTGGATCAATTTTGTCAGTGGTCGGGGTAGCGAGTGAGTAAGGAGAAGTCCAATATACTTTTCTCTCAAAATACTGGTAGAGCTGTGAAGAAAAGTATTAAAGAGCTTTGGGGTTTGCAGAGCATGAAAGGAAACTCCATATATTTGGGAAATTCTTTAATCCCAAGTAGAATCAAACAAAAGAGTTTGCAAAACTCCAGGATAGGATCCAAAAGAGGTTAGAGGGCTAGCAGAGCAAACTGTGTCTTTACTTTAAAGTCTTGGGATTCTATTTGTACCCCAAAATTGGAAGGTGGTTTGGGTTTTCGAAAGTTCCAAGATATCAACAAAGCTATGTTAACTAAGCTAGGATGGTTGATGGCTAGTAGGGATACTCGGCTTTGGGTCACGGTGTTAGCAATGAAATATCTCAAAGGAAAGTCCTTTTTTAGTTGCACTGCCAAAATGGGGGATTCTCGGGTATGGAAAGGAATTCTAAGCACAAAGGAGTTGGTGCGCAAAGGATCATGCTTTCGGATTGGAAATGGTTGGGGGATTGATGTGTGGAAGGATTTGTGGGTGCCTTGTCTGGTTGAAAAGCCCCACTTTATAGAGAGGAGCTGCACCTTGCCTCTGATGTTAAAGTGGCTGATCTCTTGGATTTGGATAACCAAACCTGGAAACCAGAAGCGTTGGTGAATTTGGTTTCGGAGGAGGAAGTGATGGAAATTCAAAAAATTAAGTTTCTTCACGTGGAATGTGAAGATAAGCTTTATTGGATAGCCACTAAACAGGGGATCTTTTCGGTGAAAAGCTGCTATAGTTTGATGACTAATGAAGACAGAGAAGTGGATGATACTTGGGGTTTGATCTGGGGATCAAAATTGCATGAAAGACTTAAGCTCTTCTTATGGAGGTTTGCTTCAAACATTATCCCGGTCAACATGGTGGTGATTGACAGAATTGGGAGGGGTGATTAGACCTATTCCCTCAGTGGACAGCATGAGGAGAATGTATTACTTTTGTTTCGAGATTATCATGTTTCTCGAGCGCTAGCGTTTGCTATTATTAATATATATTTGCTATAATTGATCACCATTGTCCAATGATTATCAGTTGTACTCATATTATTTAAACTGATATTTTTCTTTCTGCCGAGAAAAAAAAAACAATATTTTTCTTATAATAGGAACTGCACAAACTAATAGAAAATAAAAGAAGTAAGAGAAATATTGTTTCTATAAATTTAAAAGGGTGATAACGGGTGGGTTTGTTTCTACCAAAAAAAAAAAAGATAATGGGTGGGTTTGCATTAAATCAACCCACTCAACTTTTTTCTTTTTCTTTTTCTTTGATTGGAGAAGAAGAAATCATGTTGGCCGAAAAATAAATAGTTTCTGACTCGTATTAAATTATTAATTGGCCGAGAAAACGAATTTAAACCGCGTTAATGGTGTGTAGGTCCAATGTTCATCACATTTGAATTTCGCAAATAAAAATGACTGTTGGAGCTCCAAAGAAAAGAAAAATAAACACCAACATAATCTGTTAAATTTCTTGGTCAAATATCATGGTATATGGATCACTCATCAATAGTACATATATACATATAAAATTCTGCTACAGAAAGCTTTTTATATAAAGCTTCAAATGCTTAAAAGAGCTTTATTTGTCATTTAGCTTAAAAAAACATAATTTTTTTATAATTTTTTATTTGTATTTTTTTCATCTTTACTCTAGTATTTTTTTATTGATATTTCATTCAACACGTGAGAATAACTTTCAATAGGAAAAAATTTCAAATTTTGGTTTTATGGAATGGTCGATATAATTTTTCATTTTAATTGTCGATTTTCATATTTAATCAAATACAAACAAAAATATTAAAGCAAAATAAAAAAAATGAAAAAGAGAAGCAAAAGAGATATTATGTTTTTCTTAAATGNATATATATATATATATATATATATGAGAAGAGAAAAAGTAAATATTTATTGAGAATTTATTTTCAACATAAGATGAAAACATGCTATGTCTTTTTTTTTTTTTTGGTAAATAGAAAAAAGAACATATTCGTAGCTGAGTTATAAGCTTAGAAATTATCTAGTGAGTGGATTAAATTTATGAGTCTTTTCAATCCAGTAAAAATTCACATTGAAAATCCATGTCAAATGTTAAAACGACTACATTAAATAATAAAAAAAAAGTACACTAGCACCACATCATTTCTTATAATTCCTATTACATACGAGGAGAAAGAGAGAATAGAAATTTATTTAGAATTTATTTTAAACATAATCTAAAAATATGTTCATGTGTCAAATACTAAAACTGCCATGTCAAGTAATAAAGAAAAAATAAGGTGGTATTATGTTATATTTTATAATTTTTATTAATTACGTATCACATATATTCAATAATCTATAATCACGATAATAAAATAAAGCATCTGCGCCTATAAAATCTTTAGTGAATATTCAATTATAAATGACCAATTACACAACATTCTCCAAACAATGATTGCAAGTGGTTGCCCAAATAATGATTTGAAACTTGATCAAGTTGGCAATGTCTACTCGTCCATATGGCACGATCAACCCAAGATTTAAAAAGTGTAAATGTCAGTTATTTGAGGAACTTTTGGAGCTTATTAGGCCACTAACTAGTGGACCAAATGGGAAATGGTTAATTTTGATTGGCTGATAAGTTAGACTCTAATAAGTAAAAAAAGTCAACCTCTAGTCACTCCCACTAAGACATTGGCCATAGGAGCCACAATCCTCACCACCCCACTGACCCTATGAAAAGAATCTTGTACCCAAATTTCTCTTCCTTGTGCCACTGAGCTTTAAAGCTCTCTGGATGCTCTTCTCGATTAAATTAGCAAAGTAAAGATTTTATAATTTGCATATTTATTGGGATTTAAGCAATTATTGCAAGCTAGTTTTACAATTGAAACAAATGGCTTCCAAGAAGTTATTCGTCACTGTATTGGTGGTTTTGTTCATCTTTTTGCTTCTATGTTTGGAAACACAGTCAAGGCTACTGGCTACAGCTGAGACTTATCAATCTTCCATGACCCGTAAGTTTTGCTTAATTAATTAATAATGCTTATATATATTTACAAAACACCCATTACTTAATTTATTTATTTATTTTTTCTTTCCTTTTGGAAGAATCGAATACATACTTGACATGGTTTTGTCTGTTTTATATCTATAAATTTTTTCAGATGAGAAGGGTAGGGAGCATTTGCAGGTTAGAAGGACACCACCACATCAGAAAGCTGAACTTCCATGGGGCTTCAACTATTTAGCTCCTGCTAACTAATGCTACGTCTGCATAGCTTCACTAATGTCTCAATTTGATGAGATCAACAGGACCTTCTTCAACTATCAAAATTATACTTAATTTTATTGGTTACCATGATGAAATTATAATGCAAGTAGGAAGCAGAGTGATCTTGCTGTAAGCATAGGAG
>QANX01005258.1:42907-55499 GCA_003254975.1 Ochetophila trinervis | reverse complement strand
TTATCAGTTATGGGATTTGGTGTATAGAGGTTGGTTGTAGTACTGAAGTTTATTTGAACTTTTCAATATTTAATTTGTGTGAGTTTGTCAATTACCCTTTGTCTTTTAGATGTGTATTTTATTGAGCATTATTGTTGCAGACATGTTGGGACCACTATGGTGTAGTTTTTCTTTTAGATATGTACTGGTAATAGCAGTGAAGGTCTGATTGTGATTGGTTGTAGATAGAAACAGACAACTATGAGTTTAAAAAGAAGAATCTGCTTTCAAATTAAATAATATAAAATGCTTACCCTTAGTTGTTTGGTGTGCCAATTTATATGATAGTAAATTGGGTATATGTTTACAAAGCCTACTTTTCACTTTATTTCATATAGTACGGGTATATAATTGTTGTTTCACATTCATATAAAATGCATATAAAATTGTTGTTTTGTGTGCCAATTTGTCTTTATGTGATTACTAAATGGAATTGAAATAAAATTGTCACTTTTTATGCATTTATTATTTTGTTTGGTTGGTAGTATATAATTTAATCTGAAAATGGTGATTGTGCTGATTAGTTGACTTATAGTCTAATGTAATCTGAAATGGTAGTTGTGTTTGTGGTGGATTTGTATTGCAGCTCCTATATCCAGCAACCCCATCACATGAAGGCCCACAAAGTGTAGCAGCCAATCCATTACAATCATCCCAAAGAAGGGTCAAACGTGGAAGAAAAAGAAAAAGTGCAGCTCCTCAGCATTTAAGCCAAGCAAATGCCACATCAACTAACAAGAAGAATAATAATAAGAATGCCCAATGATAGTTGCCACTCTTGGGTTTGGCTATAGGATGCAATTATGTATTTTTGTTAATTGGTACAGACATTTTAGTCAATCGGTACAAACACATGTATTGTTATCAATTGGTAAATAAAGTCAATATGTATGATGATATGATGGGTTGGCTGTTGTTTGATTTGTACTGGTAGAGTACCAATAGGATAGATGCTAGGTACAAAGAAGCATGTCTTTTGATACAAGTATATACTGCTTTATGTTTTTTGTATTGGATTTCCAACTTCAATATTATGTAAGCACATTTTCAATTACTAAATGGTATTGTTGTATGTTATGCCCATATATCTCAATATTAACTACAGCTCCATTTGTATATATATCAAATCAAATCATTATCAGATACATTTTGATCAACCAAATCAAATTTCAATTACAATCACCAAATACTATTAACTTCACCATCTCTAACACAAGTATAAATACTTTTTGATCAACTTCATCATCTCTAACACAAGTGTAAATACAATCATCAGATACATTTTGATCAATCAAGCCTATCAATTCTTACATTCAACATTTTCACCTATGTAAATATAGCATAACAGAATTATACATAACCATAACACAACCACCACCACACATAAAATCCTCTTAACCCAAATATATTTTTTCTCCATCTTTGACAATCCTTTTAGCAAACCCGGTATTATCTATGTTGATCGATGATACATGGGTGGATCATGCCAAACAAAGAAACCACATCCCCATATTCTTTTCCCCTGCAAAATTAATAGTCCAAAAATCAT
Source organism: Ochetophila trinervis (assembly GCA_003254975.1). Lineage (NCBI taxonomy): Eukaryota > Viridiplantae > Streptophyta > Magnoliopsida > Rosales > Rhamnaceae > Ochetophila > Ochetophila trinervis. The sequence goes on along the minus strand of QANX01005258.1, from coordinate 53,911 downwards.
AATGTGAAACTCCAAATCAATGTACACATATCTATTAACTATCTATTAGCTATCTTATATTACCAAACAACATGTATCTAACTCCCAAGCAGAATATATTAGCAACCAATTATCAACATATAATTCTCAAACCTCAGCTGCCAAACATTAAATACTACCACACTTACTATGTTATCAAAAAGGCACACTTACCATGTAATTTTCACAGCCATAGAACCTCCCCCCTAGGTTGTTCACTGTCTATGAAGTTTTTTGTATGCTAGGAAACCCACAATAACATAACATCAAATTTCCACCACTCATGCCATCCATGCCTGGTTCTACAAAACCGATAGCTCAATGTGAATCCCAGATGCAATGTTCACCGACTTTCGTTTCTGTTGTGCTGCTGATTTGAGATTTCAATAGGTTTCAAATTGTTAGTTTTGACCTAGGCTGAAATGCAGTAGTTAAAGGGAATGAAAAAGTATTGCTAGCTTTGGCCCTAGATCATTGTTCTACAATCGTGATTTAGGGCATGAAAATTTTGAAAAATGGTAATGGAGGGGAAGGGAAGAAGAGAGGTGGAGGATGAATGGAAGGGAAGAAAATACACAAAATGCCCCTTTGAAGATTAGTTTGGGCTCATGTGCATTTCACGTGAGCAAAATGGAGCTTTTCAAACGGAAATGGCTGCAGGTAGTAACATAAATGGTAAAATTTGAATTTGAATAGTTAAATAAAAAAATAGATTGAATATCCGTTTGTAAAATCCGATAAAGTTTAAGTACCCTGGTGCGAATTACCCTAACTAAAAATAGATGTTTCATATTAATTTATAGTATGAACAATGGACAATTTATTCTAAAAAAATTTAAACGAACAATGAACATATATTTTTTTTAATATTATCCTTTTGAGTTCAACTCCATATGGTTTAAGAAGAGGGATTGACTCCAGTGAAACCCCACAGGGGTCTCCAGCATGAACCTCTTATTAATGTGCAACTGGCAACCAAAATTCCAGTCAAAATTTTTGAGAAAAAAAATATATTAATTTTGTTCATTTACAAAATTATCCTCAATTTCTTATGAAAACCTTATTATACTTCTAAGTCATCTCCCTAATCATCTGCCCTAATTTCAAAATCAAACATTTTGTTTCAAAGGTCCCGATTTCACGTCGCCCCTCCCCGTTCTTCTTCCTCCCCGGTCTTCTTCCTTGGCGTTTCTCCTCGGCATCTAAGCATGAGTTTGGTCGTTGAGGTCGGCGTTCCTCCGCTGGTCTCTAACAAATTGCAAGGTTGTGCTTTTCGTTGAGGTAATATCTTCATCTCAGTGTTCTCTGTAAAATTCATTGGAAAAATTATCGTTTATTTTATTTTTATTTGTTTGCAGTTAAAATCAGGAACCCACAGGTTGTAGAGATTTATTGTTCGATCGTTTCCCATATTATATTGGTTTCGGGTTTAGGCACATCACGAGCAAGGTGAAACATTTAATTTTTCCATTTTAATTACTTGAGTTTAATCTTTGTTTCTGTTCTTGTTATTATTGAAGGGGAAAATGAATGTTTGTTATATGTTTTTAATTAAATTTTTTATTTTATTTTTTGACACGATAACCTTTCATGTGGAAGGTGCTGTCAAGGTTCTCCAAGCATTATTTCCTGAACCTAGGAGGCTTCAATTTATCTATGCTGATTTAGGGGATGCCAAATATGTATCCTTGGGATACCATTTAATAGGGTTTATATTTATTCAGAATATTTATGTTAGGAAATGTTACCAACTTTGCAATTTCTGAATCTCCAGGTAAATAAAATATTTTTAGAGAATGCGTTTGATGTTGTGATGCATTTAGCTGCTGTTGCATATGTTGGGAAAAGCACCCTTGATCCACGTAAGTAAGTATTGTTGATGAGCTACAATTAAAAAAATAAAAATAATTTTGAGTATTGTTAATTTGTTGATGATGCATTTTGCTACTGTTGCGTATGTTTCAAATTTAGTACTGTTGATGATGTATTTTGCTGTTGTTGCATATGTTGTTAATCTGTTTTACATTTAAAAAAAATAAGTATTTTTATGTACAGTATTTTCAAAAACAATAAAAATAATTTTGAGTCCATAGACAAACAAACTAATAGCTTTTTGGAATAATTAACTTTTCATAACAGCTTTTTAGAAAACTATTTTATTGGTTTTAATTCAAAGCCCTTAATTGAGGTATTTATTTGGAGAGAGAGAGAGAGTAGTCTAAGTCGAGGTATTGATTTGGGAATTAATTAAAACCATATAACTCTACCACGATGCCCACTCGTCCATGAATGGTTTGGTCTAAATTATTCACATTTTTTTTCCTGTAGGGGATCAAAAATATTAGAGCAATCTTAATGCTTTGCTAACTGAATTGAAGGTATTAGATGAGCATCTTAAGGCACATGTATGTGGATCTATCTATTAGAGCAATCAGAATCTGAAAAGATTTATGTTTGGTATTTTTATTTGCTTTGAAAATATAATCTTATATGTTTTAAGATGAAGTCAGGGTCCTATGTTGCTGGGGAGAAGGTCATTGCTGTTGATTTAGCTTTAGCACCAAAACTTTACCATCTGGATGTGGCTCTTACTCACTTCAAGAAATGGACTGTTCCTGCTGACTTGACTCATTTCCACAAGTACAAAGAGGTAGATAGGCAGATAATACATTGATGGTTTGTTGCATTTTTATTTTTATTTTCATTTTTTGGCTTATCCAATATCTAATATTAGAAATCAATTGGGCACATTTTTGTGTGTCTTCTTTCAATATATTGTTGGCTTGTGAAATTCTTGATATATGTTATTCTGCTCAACAAAAGATGCTTGTGACTTGTGGAACAAGCAGAGAACATTTCATAACTTATGTTTTGTTGTAATGCTGAGCTTACACAACCATGTATGATATGAAAGAAATCTAATTATGCTTTCTTTGGGATGCTTGATATCAAATGCATGTGCATCCTAAATAATGTTAAAAAATTTCATATCATGCTCCCCAACTCTTGCCTTTATCAAAGACATGTCTTTGCAAGTAGATATAAGGTTTTATGCTTCTAGGAGAGTTATGATATCCTGCTAGTAGAAGCAATGAAATTAGAAACTCTCTCGTTCTTCCTATGCTCATTGTCTGGTAAATTATGCTCTCTGGTGTGGATTTGCAGTTGCTATTTTTGAGGGATCTTTCCAGAAAACCAAGGCTAAAGAGAAGTACATAATTGCAGGATGGGAACCAAAGGTGAATCCATGAAATGGTTCTAGATTATGAAATGTGGGTGAGAGTAATGCATGTCAGATATTTGAAACTAAATATTGGGGCATGGTATGTAGCCATATCTAGTAAAGCAACTTTATCTGGTTCTGTGTTGCTTTGCTGTTTACTTGGTGACTATCATGCAAATCTATGAAATAGGGTGATTAATTCTATATCTAACTAGTGATACCATTCGGTGATCATAAAATTCGTTGAGTGATTTTTTTATTATTATTTTAGAATTGGGTTTGGGTGTGTTCCATGTTTAAGTGTGCTTCATGCACAGGGTGAAAAATGGAGATGCTGCCATTATTTTAGAAATGTAGTTCTGAATATGACTGGTTTTTTTCTTTTACCTTTTCTTTTAGTTTGTGTAAGAGTAGTTTCTGTACAGCGACATTAAGCTGCCACCTCATCCATGCTGTTATCTTTCTGTTAGAAAGTTAGTTAGTGAGCTGGCTTGTTAAACAGCTCACATGCATCACATGCACAACAATGTATTGTGCATTTCTCATATCTGTAAGATGTATATAAACATCATCTGAGACATCTCTTGTACAATTAACACTTTTAGTCAATACACTTTCAAGATTCTCTCTCTCTCTCTCTCTCTCTCTCTCTCTCTCTCTCTCTCTCTTGTTATTCATTTCTTATTCCGCAAGTAATAACTTTCTCATGGTATTAGAGCTCCAATAATTGTAGCAATGGAAAATGCTGAAATCAGTGATCTACAAGCTCGAAGCTTACACAATGTTGATCTTACAGAGTCACGATCAACAACGAATCTGGTAAGTTATCTAATATGGAAGACACAGATTCTAGCCCTATTAATTGGCAACAAGTTAGATCGATTTGTACTGAAGGATGAGCCACAGTTTATGGAATCATTTTCTTACATTACAATGTGGCGTTGATAGTGAAGTTCTCATCAATTTCACCTCAGAGCATCAATTGTGGATATTACAAGATCAGCTATTAATTGGATGGCTTGTTACTGCAATCTCAAGATCTATTGCAAATCTTGTCATCGGCTTAAAGTCTTCGAGAAAAGTCTGGAAAGTACTTGAGTTAAACTTTGCCTCAAAATCCAAGATGAATCATATTCAAATGAGAGTTCAGTTGCAAAGCACAAAGAAAGGAACTTCAAGAATTGCTGAGTACTTCTTGAAGATGAAGACTCTGGCAGATCAACTAATTGCAGGAGGAGATTTTATTACTGAAGATGACCTTGTCTTGAGCATTCTTGGAGGATTTGGATCTGAGTTTGAGATGGTGGTTGTGAATTTAATCACAAGGTCAACACTGCCAAGTCTAGAAAAGGTAAAGGAACATTTACTTTTCTATGAAAGTAGACTTAAGATATTAAACACTGCTGCTGTGGTTGATCTTAGCACACATTTGGCAATCCTGTTAATCCTGTATCTCCGTCTGGATTAAATTCCTCTGTTTTGCCTGCTAGTAATTTGGTGCAATATTCTGGTTTTGCTGGCATTCAACCATCTAATATGAGTTACATGGGGTATTCTAGAGGTCAACCAGTTTTCAATGCAAATGGCAGCCAATTCCCTCAGAATTCAGGGTTTCCAAATCAGGCTATGCTTACAACTTTACCAAGTATTGGCAATCAGTTTTCAGGAAATGGAAGTTCACAGTTCAATAAGTTTGCTAATCCAAATTATTTCTCTGCAAACTTTTCAGATAACTCACTTACTCCTGCAGCTTTAGCTACTAATTTAATCACTTCAGTTCCTATTGGTGATCCAAGTTGGTACTTGGACAGTGGAGCAACAAATCATGTTGTTTCAGACAATTCACATCTGTTGCAGCATGTGGAGTACAATGGTAAGGGTGAATTGTCGGTAGGTAATGGTCTTGGTATTCAAATTACTGGCATTGGTAACACAGTAATCAAAGGGACTTCTAAAATTGGTGTTTTGCTTAAAGATATACTAGTAGTGCCTACTATTGCTAAAAATCTGCTTAGTATATCAAAACTCACACAAGATAACAATGTAAGTGTTGAGTTTCATGCTAACTCGTGTGTTGTTAAGCACAAGCAGTTGGGAGTTCAAATTCTTAGAAGGATACTTGAAGAAGGACTCTACAAGCTAGCAGTTTCAGAATTTCACCTACTAAGACCTGTTCAATCATCCACATCAAGCAGCTCAGTCAGTGACCAACTCAAGTTGCAAAATGGACTTCAAACTAATCAAGTGTCTCAGAAGTCAAACTCTACTACTGTTTCATTGAATAAGAAGGCAGTCATTTCTCAATATCAAGATCATCTCTCTGATTAGAGTTTTGTAAAGCCTGAAATAGTGCATAGTCAATCTAATTCTTGTGTTCAAACTGCTTTTTCTGTACATAAATCTGCTGCCAAAGTATCTGTTGATACTCTACATAGAAGATTGGGGCATTATGCCTTACTTGTAATGACGAAAGTCATGACTATGTGTAATTTCAAGTTGAATTTGAAAGCAAATGATAGTAATTCAGATTTCTCCTTTTGTGATGCATGCAAGCAAGGCAAACAACATTGGAATCATTTTCCAAAAGTGGAAACCAAATCAACATTACCTTTAGAACTTATTCATACTGATTTGTGGGGCCCATCTCCTACAGTTTCTAAAGGAGGGTATAGATACTATATCAATTTTGTGGATGATTTCACTAAGTACACTTGGATTTATCCATTGAAAAACAAGTCTAAAGCTTTACATGCTCTAGCTGAAAAGCAGTGCAGTCAGATTGGGGTGGAGAGTACATAAGTTTTGTGCCTTACCTACAACAACATGGCATTGTCTTCAAGCATTCATGCCCCTACACTCATAATCATAATGGCAGGGCATAAAGGAAACATAGGAGTATTGTTGATACTAGTCTAAATTTACTAGCACAAGCCAGCATGACACTTGAATTTTGGTGGGAAGCCTTTGGGACTGCACTCACATTCTCAACAGATTACCATCAGTAGTCTTGGAATTTCAAAACCCATTTTAGAAGCTTTTCAACAAAACTCCAGATTATGACAGGCTCAAGGTGTTTGGATGTGCCTGTTTTCCATACTTGAGACCTTTTCACTCCACAAAGTTTCAGTTTCATACAGAAAAATGTACTTTTCTTGAGTATGCAGAAGGTTACAAAGGCTACAAGTGTCTACATACTTCAGGCAAGATTTATATCTCTAATAATGTTGATTTCAATGAAATTGAGTTTCCTTTCTCTATTGGCTGCAAATCTGTGTTTGGTGCAATTAAAAATTATGTTCCTTTGCATGTGAATGCTGTGCCTTTACCTATAATTACTGTTGTATCATCAAGTTCTTCTCACACACACAAAAGTAGTGAGAATATGACTTCTGTTTTAGAACAAGTGAAACATCATGCACATACAGAAACTCCTAAGTTGAGTAGTGACAGTTTAGGTACTGCATTGCCACAATTGTCACAAATTGCAGATTTTGATGGTTTGACTGCTTCACCAAGTTTTATTGATTCTAATTTAGGAGCTAAAGTCAATCAAAAACACATAGGTGGTCAGATTTCAAAATTGACTAATCCACTTGTTGATTTTGAGTTTATTTCCTCTGAACTCATAACTCCAGTGCCTAGTATATCAAAAACTGAGGTTGTAGATGTTTTGTCAGCGTCATCAAGTTTGAATAAGCATATTATAACATCTTATATCAATGATGGACCTTCAAATGCTGATATTTCAAGATTCACTACTCCACTTGTTGGTGTTAGCTCACCTTTAGCAGAAAATAGATCTATTGAATCTGCTCAGCTGCAATATGATACTTTGGGATCTTTTGTTGATAATTCAGCTTCTGATGATGAAGTAAGTTGTGATCAAGGTATTCAGTTACACATTGATTTACCTGTCTCACACAATTCTCATCCTATGATCACTTGATCAAATAATGGAATTCTAAAACCAACAGTCTATCAATCTGCATCTACACAGGCTGCAAGAGTTCAAGCTGAGCATTCACAAGTAATTTCACAAGATGGACATGGTTCACAACAAGTCAAATCAGCTTTACCTCCATATTTAGGTATTGTTTTTGTCTCAGAACCAAAAACAGCAAGTTTGGCACTTCAACATTCAAAATGGAGAGCAGCTATGGACAGAGAGTATAATGCTTTGGTTGATAATGGTACTTGGGCCTTAGTTCCTTACTCACCAGATATGAATATTGTAGGGAACAAATAGGTGTATAGGATCAAGTACAAGGAAGATGGGTGTATTGAAAGGTACAAAGCAAGGTTGGTGGCAAAGGGCTTTAATCAAAATCCAGGTTTTGACTACTTTGAAACTTTTAGTCCAGTGGTTAAGTCATCAACTATAAGAGTGATACTTACTGTGGCAGTGACATTTGATTGGCCAGTGAGACAGTTGGACTTCAACAATGCTTTTCTCAATGGTAATCTTCAGGAGACAGTGTATATGGCACAGCCAGAGGGGTATGTAAGCTAAAGAAAGCCATATATGGTCTGAAGCAAACACCTAGAGCTTGGTTTGACAAACTCAAAGGTAGTCTGCTTGAAAGAGGATTTGTGAGTTCGGTTGCAGATAGTTCTTTGTTTGTCTATAACAAAGACAAAATTCATTGTTTTGTCTTAGTCTACGTTAATGACTTGATAGTTACTGGCTCCAATGTGAAATTCATTGATGATCTCATTGTTGGTTTGAATAGTGCCTTTTCTCTTAAAGATTTAGGAAGCTTGAGTTATTTTCTAGGCTTGGAAGTTGAAAGAACAAGTCAGGGCATCAAATTGTCTCCAAAGAAATATACAAATGATCTTTTGTTCAAAACTCAAATGCATGAAGCAAAACCATACTCTACACCTATGATAACAGGCAAGCAACTTTCTATCCATGATGGAGATCCTCTCAAACAGCCTGAGAAATACAGAAGTGTAGTAGGGGCTCTATAGTATCTCACTATTACTCGGCCAGATATCACATTTGCAGTCAACAAGTTATGCCAATTTGTTCATTCTCCTACAACTGATCATTGGGAAGCTTGCAAAAGACTTCTTAGGTATTTGAAAGGTACAATTGACTATGGAGTGTTGCTGAAAAAGTTTGAGCCACAAAGATTTCTGTTTCATGGCTTTGCAGACAGTGATTGGGCATGCAATCTTGATGACAGGAGGTCATGCAGTGGGTATTGCATCCTTGGACCTAATTTGATATCTTGGAGTAGCAAGAAGCAACTTGTGGTTGCTAGAAGTAGCACAGAAGGTTAATATAGAGCCTTAGCTCATATTACTACAAAAATGAGATGGCTTTTGCAATTGACCACTGAACTTGGTTTACACTTACCTTCTCCAAAAATCTGGTCGGATAATTTAGGAGTTGTGGCACTCGCTTACAATCCAATGCTACACTCAAGAACAAAACATGTGGAAATTGACATACATTATGTCAGAGACAAAGTTCTTACTAAGGTCATGGAAATCATGTATGTGCCTACAGAAGAACAAGTAGCTGATGTGTTTACAAAGGCTTTGGGAACAACCAGGTTTACTTACCTTAGATCAAGACTTGGTATTAGCTCAATCAAATTGTGAGGTTTTTAGAGTTGGTGGAAGCTTAATTTGAGGGAGGCTATGATAGTAGTTTCTGTACAGCTACATTAAGCTGCCACCTCATCCATGTTGTTATCTTTCTGTTAGAAAGTTAGTTAGTGAGCTGGCTTGTTAAACAGCTCACATGCATCACATGCACAACAATGTATTGTGCACTTCTCAGATCTGTAAGATGTATATAAACATCATATGAGACTTCTCTTGTACAATTAACACATTTAGTCAATACACTTTCAAGATTCTCTCTCTCTCTCTCTCTCTCTTGTTCTTCATTTCTTATTCCGCAAGTAATAACTTTCTCAGTTTGTGATTGTTGTAAATGATGAAAATGGGGATATTGAAGGAAACATTATCATGGCAGCATCACTTACAAGTCTAAGGGATATATCATTTTGATCTTCAAGGACCATTAGTTGGATTTATGAGCACAAATGTGAATAATTTAGACCTCCTAGATATGGAAAGCTGAAATTATACAAACCCATTCGGGACCATGAATGCAGCTCCTCCTCCTCCACCAATGAATACTTCAACATTTTTTTTTGGGTTATTTATTGTTGATGATTTTTTTATTTTTTTGTTTTAAAATTTTTATATACCAACAGCAAAAAATTCTATTCAAAGAAAACAATTCACTGCACTCTAATAGATATTTGAATCTTTCTAGAGTAATTTTTTTTATTAGAATTTTATATTGATTTATGTAAAGAATTATGAAAGTATTGAATTTAATGTTTTGGACCAATATTTTTGTGNCTATTCAAAGAAAACAATTCACTGCACTCTAATAGATATTTGAATCTTTCTAGAGTAATTTTTTTTATTAGAATTTTATATTGATTTATGTAAAGAATTATGAAAGTACCGAATTTAATGTTTTGGACCAATATTTGTGTGTTCATATTATCACCATTCTTAATCCATCAGTTGGTCCAATGTCATGCATTTAAAAGAAACCTTGTAGAATATGATTTTATGCTGAGAAACTCTAATGATTTTCAGGCTCTCTTTCGTAGTTTCCTTTTACTATATATAAGATGAAAAGTGTAATACAGTAGCAAATTTTTTTATTACTTTATTTTTGCAAAATGGAATTTTACTAATAAGAATATTTATGTGGTTATGGCAGTGATGTTCATATTTATGCGGCATCTAGTGAAGTATATGGAGGGGAAGAGACTTTGGCACCTCTAAAATATTGTCTTTTTTTTTTTTTTTGAATGAAAAATGTCTATTTGATGTTTACAAAACATGTGACTTTCATGCAAATAAATATTATGAATATGATTTCTTCAAACGTGCTTTATTATGTTTGTATATATTGATCGCTACTATAAATTCTATCAGTCTAACATTACTAACTGATACTTATTAGCAGCATTAAAAAAATAATTAAAAATACTCAGTATCACTTGAGAATTTTTATAAATAAATGTTCACTTAAACAATTTTTTCTCATAACATTGTAAGTAAATACATGTATATTTTTTCGGAACAATAATTAATACCATTTGAGAATTCTAATTTACAATATAAAAAATGTACATTTGCATTTATATGTTGAGTTCACTTAAGAATTTCAATAAAGTATAGTGTTAAAACTCGAAAAATAAATGTTGTTGCAGTTCTAAATTTTCATGAATACATATTTTTATTAACTTTTTTAAACTCTAATAACATATATATTAAAAATTGTGTTCCTATTAAGTTCAAAATTATATAATTTAACCAAAATATTTTTTAAATTTTATCATTGATAATTAATCGTAATTTTTTATTAACCAGCTAATTGAATATAAACAACTTAATATATGGTTATATTTTGTAAATAAATATAAAATTTCACAATTTAATAGATTTAAAAACAACTTAATTGTTTTCCATAAGATGTAATTTTGTCTTACGGCCTACGGTGTAATTTTTTCCAAAATACATAATTTTGTTCCATACATCGTAATATTGCTCTATATTTGATAATTTTGTTTTACGGTGTAATTTTTTCCAAAATACGTAACTTTCTTCCATATTTAGTAATTGTTTTCCATAAGATTTAATTTTGTCTTACTTTGTCTTATGGTAATATTTTTTAAAATACGTAACTTTCTTCCATATTTAGTAATTGTTTTCCATAAGAT